>PVJX010035376.1:0-18257 GCA_004027295.1 Dolichotis patagonum | reverse complement strand
TGGTGTTCATGAAGTTCTTCAGCTGTTCTTTGTCATGGAAGTATCTTATTTCTCCATCCATTTTGAAGGACAGTTTTGCAGGGTATGTCAGTCTGGGTTGGAAGTGGTTTTCCTTTAGGATCTGAAAGACTTCACTCCATGCTCTTCTTGATTTCATTGTATGTGTTGAGAAGTGTGCCGTGATTCTGATAGGTTTTCCTTTATAGATGATCTCTCTTTTCTCTCTAATAGTTTTTAGTATTCTATTCTTTTGTTGGATTTCTGGGATGGTGATTATTATGTGTCTGGGTGTAGTTTTATTTTGGTTATTGCTGTTTGGAGTTCTATATGCTTCACTTATCCAGATGTCTGTTTCTCTTCTCATGTTTGGGAAGATTTCAGCTATTACTTCTGTAAATATCCTCTTGATATCATTTGGGCTGTCCCCTTCTTTTTCATTTATCCCTATTAATCTTATGTTATTTTTCTTTGCATCATCTTGCAGGTGTTGAATTGTTATTTCCTGATTCTTTGTTATTTTTAATAGATCTTGTCTTTCCTGCTCACTGGCTGAAATCTTATCTTCAAGGTCTGAAATTCTATCTTCACTTTCATTGAGGTGGTTTTTACAGCTTTCAATAGAATTTTTCATTTCCTGTATATCTCTTTGAATCTGCTTTATGCATTCTGTTTGTTTCTTATATTGTTCTTTGAGGGATTCTATCTGTTTTCTTTGTTCCTCTAATTTTATAGCTGTGTTTTCACTAGAGGTGTTCACTATCTCTTTTACTGTTTTTATCAATTCTTCTTTTACCTGGGCAAGTATTTCTGGTTTGAATTTCTCCATAGCTTTCCCTATTTGCATATTTATTTCATTTGATATCATTTCAGACATTTAAGTTGTATGGCTTCTTTTTTCTTCTATGTACACAGCTTCTAAGCTTTCTTGGGGAGGGCTAGGGCTTTGAGCCTGCCTTTTGGTCTTTCCTTTTGTCATTTTTCTATATTTCCTTACTTTGCACGGTGTTCCAAAGCTTTCTCTGCTTATGTGGTGAAATATCTGTTACACCCTCAGTTCCTGGAGGGACAGTGGCTCCCCCAGAGGCTCTTGGCTTCGTCACAGGGTCCTAACTCCCCTCTGTGGGCTCCTGGCTCCCTCAGTTGTAAGGTGAATGCTCGGTGTGGCCACCCCGGAGCCTGTGGAATCTCAGGCAGGCCAGGCCACCGTGCCTTGTCCCAGGCAGGTCTCCAGGAGGTTCCCTGTGAGTGAAGGGCCTACAGGTCCCAAAGAGTCAGGCCAGAATGTTGGTTTCTGAAAAGTTCCCGGTCCCAAACAGACCTGGACAAGATGCCAGTCTCCACAATATTCCCAATCCAAACAGCCCGGGCCACTCTGCGGGTCCGAGAGTTTTGGGTCCCAAAGAGACAGTCCGCGATGCTGCTTTCTGGGAGACTTCCTGGGGGTGAAGGGCGGGGCTATGGGCCCAAACTGTCGTGTCGAGATGCAGGTCTGCGCAGACTTTTGATCCAAACAGCCCAGGCCACTCTGCGGGTCTGAGAGCCTCGGGTCCCAAAGAGACAGGCCACAATGCTGCTTTCTGGGACACTTCATGGGGGTGAAACAGTTTCAAACTATCCACCATTCATGGTAATTTTGACTTTGTTGAGTATCCAGAAGTCACTTTGTGCCAGATCTGGTGAATAAGACTGATGAGGACACACAGTGATGCTTCTCCTGTTGGATACCACTGAGCAGCAATATTCTCAGTATATCTGGTTGTATCTTAGAAATATACTAATGAAAGAGGACTTCCAGAATTGGTTTAGAAATGGCAAACATAATTGGGTAAATGTGTTTGAAGTGAGGAGTGTTGTGAGGGGAATTAATGAAAATGCATCTGTTACTGTAATAAATTTTTTAAACATTCATTGAATATTTTAATTACATACTATGTTGTATAAAATCAAAATATTTAGAGGTAATATCACACTGTTTTGTGTAAAATCTAGAAGAAATTCAGAATTGCTCTTGTATTATTTTCCATCAGTGTGAAAAACTTTCACTAACCTCTCCTATAAGGCAGGTTTGCTTACACTGAATGTTTCCATTGACTATTTACATGAAACAGGATATTTTCAGTGGGTAACAGAGTTTAAGTTGGCAGTTTTCTTTTAAATTTAGTTAGTATAATAAAGATCTCATCACACTGTCTTTAGAACTTCACTACTTTTGGTATGAAATATATATTTGTTAGGAGACTAGTTCCTTTATACAAAATGTCAGATGTCTCCAATTACATTTTTGAGGGGTATTGGGTGTTAAACTCATGGCCTTTGTACTCAGCTAAACTCCCAACCTTTTTATTTTTTAACTAGGATTGCATCTCCAAAAGTCACCAAGTTGTATAGGTTGTACTCAAACTTGTGATCTAACTTCCTTAGTAGAGTGCTGGGATCATATGTCTGAACCACCACTCGAGATCCTATAGTTTGCTTTAAAATCTTATTTAGTTTTGGTTTTCATCAACTTTCTTATAATATGTCTAGGCACAGGTTTGTTTGATTTATATCTCATGGAAGATTAACTAAGCTTATTGAGTCTAAAAATTGATGGAATTTTAAAATTGAAAAGGGGTGGACTATTACTAATGACAGTGTATTTCCTCCTCTAATCTCTCCTTTCCAAATGGGACTTCAGTTAGTTTTTCTGACCCCTTACTAATGCCATATCAATTTCTAATTTTCTAAACTTTCTCTGTTCTTCATAGAGGATTTCTGTTGTTCTATCTTCAAGATCACTGAATCTTTGCTCTTTTAACTATCAGTTCCCTTAAAATCTGATCATACTTATTTCTGGTTGTTTGTATCCTGAGTAACTTTGAATGTAAAGTTGTATAGCTTCTGGGTCTTGTTATAAACCTTGAAGAAGTTTGAAGGTTTTATTCTATACTTGTAAGTCTAGTAAGGTTTTATTACAAATTTGGTCTCACTTTTAATGAGTTGTTTGCAGTTTAGTTCTCTTACTTCTTTTGTATTGTGTCTAATTATTACACATATGTATGGATGATGACCTGGTCTGAGACTTTCATGGTTCGTGTACAGAACTTGAGAGAACCCTTTGCCGTCAAGAATTTGATCCTTACTTTTTTTACTTTTATTTTATATTATAGAGAATAAAAAAAAGCAAAACAAAACACAGCAAAGCCAATCAAAACTCACTAGTGTAAGTGACACAGGATTTCAAAACAAGATATAGGAAATCAACAATGGTTAATATAATGTCTCCTGCTTTCTTCAAATAGCTGCCCATACCTTAAGGCATAGTAAAAAAGAAATGAAATAGAATATAATAGAACCAATAAAGAGAAAATAATTAATGCAATAAAGGACTTCAAGACAAGGTAATAGTAAATCCAAGATGGTTACCATAATATATCTTGTTATCTTTGAAGTAGCTACCCATGCCATCGGATACAATAAAATCAAATGGAACAAAACAGGACAAAACTTAACCCAACAAAATAATGACAGTGGTACAGGACTTCAAATCAAGACAACAGGGAATCAACAGTGGCCATCACCCTCAGAAGGAGATCCCTAATAGATGCTACGCTACATATCGCCAGCCTCTGAATAGTTGATCAGACCACCAGCTTTAGGCCTGCAAAGTCAGTGAAACACTAAACACTACAAGCATTAAATTGTATTTTACCTCAATAGCTATCATCACAGCTTGTATTTCTCTGGATCAGCTGGTTGGTTATGGCAGGGGGTCAGGGTGGTTTTGGTTCTTCTTGTTTCCCTACCCACATGCAAGAAGGGGCTGGCATCTGCTCCCCACAGTGAGCCACACGTGGCACCAGTTTTCAGAGTGGGCTTTCTTCTTGGTGACTTCTTGTTCTCTTCCCCCACAGTCCCCAAATGACCTTGCTCCTTACTTTCCAGTGCCTTGGTTTCAGCTGTGGTTTCTCTGATCAGAGAATAGCAGTCTCCATATTAGAATATAGATTACCAAACCACTCCCTTGATTTGTCTCTTCTGGAAGCAGAGCCATAAGAGGAAAAAAAATTAAAAATAGATAACTCATGTGGGATTCCTACTGAAGCCTAATGTTTCCTTCTCACTCTACCTAGATTTTTTAATATTTGAGCCCATAGAAGTTCAGTTTTGCATTTTGTTTTTAAAGTGTTTAGTTGTAATGTGTAGAAGGGATGGGCTGTAGTTGTATTATACCACCACAAAAGATTCAGGACCAGAATTGTTAAATCTGTTTCCTGACTCACTCACTTATAATATTGGGTAAATTACTTAAACTCTCTGTGCTATGATTTCTTCATTTGTAAAGTGGGCATAAAATTATTTCACTATTTATAAGCACTAAATGTAATAGTATTTGTATTTACTTGCTATGTTTTGGATTCAGAGTCACATGTGTTTGAAAAGAGATTGGATCATGGTGGGGGCATGCTTATCAGTGCATTGAGCTACTAGTGGCTTCATGGCTAAGTATGCTGCTAGGATGTGGGGTTTTGTCAGAGCATACTTGGCACTGGAGGCATGAATTGAAAGGGTGTTTCACCCCTAGTCTTTGTGACATAATCTTTTCCTCTGCTACTGTCCTCCATGCTTGATCTAACTTGGAACCAACCCACCATGGACTCTAACCATGACCAAAAGACATCCTCTCCTCCTTTAAGTTGCAAGTGATGAGTATTTTTCCCCAGGGATTAGGAAAGTAACTAAGGGATTACTCCATAAAATTTTTACGCATTTGTTTCTTCTTCATTTAATTTTTAGATTTATCTATGACTATTTCTTTGAGTTAAACTGAAATTCCCAACTGAGTCCTTCAGAGAACTGAACTGCTAAGATTTTCCCCAATCACCCTTGACTTTTCTAATTCAGGTCTTGCCTGTACTTTACTGTGTGAAGAAAACTTCAGTTTTATTAGTGAACATACTTAATACTAATTTTTATACTTTTTTAATGAAAATAAAAAAGAAATAAAACATTAGTGTTTGAAGGAAATCTTTGAAACCAAAGAGACCTTTTTGACTTGGCAAAAATCACAAACTAAGAATAGGTCTAGAGCTTGGTTTTTCCTGTTTTACCACAGTTAACTTGCTCTTTTGAAATCTTACATGGAAAAAAAAACCCTTTCTTTTTAAGCATTTAAAAATGTCAAGAGTACTTTATTAAACTTTGCTTAGGAGCTCCAGAAGTTAAATAAATGTCACAAATTCAGAGTAAAGGATATAACCCAATAAGCATGCCCAATTATTAACCAAATAATCCCTAAGAGTATGCCTCACAACTAAGTCCCTTATTTCATAATGGATGAGATTTAAGGCTTCTTCTCCTTCTTCTTCTTCTTCTTCTTCTTCTTCTTCTTCTTCTTCTTCTTCTTCTTCTTCTTCTTCTTCTTCTTCTTCCTTCTTTCTTCTTCTTTCTTCTTCTTCTTCCCCTTCTCCTCCTCTTCTTCCTCCTCCTCATCCTTCTCCTTCTTTCTTCTTCTTGAAATTCAGCAAATATTATTTTCTTTTTTAAACATTTTTACTAGTACATATTTATCAAATATATTGATCACATTCATCATAGAGAATTTATACCTGTGCATCCTGTACCTTAGTTCTTTTTCCCCATTCTACTTTCTCTTTAACCCTTCTTCCCCTCCCACTTGTAAAAGCTTTGTTTTCATTTTTTTCCATTGTCTTACACTTTTTTCAATTTCCCTTCCCTTCCTTTCCCTGACCTGCTTTATTGTTCCCCTTCCCACTTGAACATGTTCTTCCTACTTCCCAATAACTACCCCCTACTGTGCTCCTTATTTAGCTTTTGGGTGTTGCACACAAGGGAAACCAAATGACTTTTAAACTTATGTGTGCAATTTATTCCATTTAAGATTATGTTCTTCAAGATCCATTTTTCTACAAGTGACTTAAGTTTATCCTTTTTTACTGAAGAGTAGTACTCCATTGTATATAAATACATTTTCTTTACCCATTCGTTTGCTGATGTGCCTATGGGATTTTCTAAGATTTAGCTATTATAAATTGTACTGCTATAAATGTGGTATGCATATATCACTGTGGTTTGATGCCTTTAACTCTTTCGGGAAAATACCTAAAAAGGGAATAGCTGGGTCAAGTGAAATCTCTAGTTTTGGCTTTGAAGACTCTCCATACTGATTTCCATAGTGGTTGTATTAGTTTATGCTCCTACCAACAATGGAAAGTGATTCCTCCCCCCACCCCCAAGAATCCCAGTGTTGTTTTACTTTACATTTATTGAGTTATCAGTGATGTTGAACATTTTTTCCTATATTTATTAGCTGTTTGTACTTCTTCATATGAGAAATGTATATTCATTTCAAATGCCCATTTTTGGATTGGATCTTTGAATTTGAGGGATCTGACTTTTTTTGTGTTATTTATTCTAGATATTAGTCCTTAGTCTGAAGAGTAGCTGTTATTTTTCTCCAATTCAGTGAGTTATAGCTGACTTATATTTATATATCCTTGTCATATAATTTTTCTGTTATTAGTTTCCTATTCCCCCCATTTAGTTGCTTGCCTTGCCTAGTGACTTATTCTATTGATCTATTATTTTCTAGTGAAGCATTATTTTATTCCTGAAATTGTTGTCTTCATATGTCTTTTTCTAGAGTATCTTTCAGAAAGTTTTGGAGTGCTGGTTTGGTGGTCATGTATTTATACAGGTTTTCTTTTTCATGAAAGTATCTTATTTCTCCATCCACTATGAGAGGTTTTTTTTTTTTTTGTACCAGGAGTCAAACTCACGACTTTGAACTTTTGAGCTTGCCAGGCAGGTGCTTGTGCTGCTTGGCTAAATCCCTGGCCCTTGAGAGATAATTTTTTGCAGGGCACATCAATTGGGGTTGGAGGCTGGGTATTTTTCAGAGCTTGAAATACTTCACTCTGAGTTCTCCTTGACTTAAGGGTTTCAGTTGAGAAGTCTTCTGTGATTCTGATGGAATTTCCTTTATAGGTGATTTGTTTCCTTTCTCTAATAGTTTTTAATTTGTTCTTGTGTATAATTTCTATGATCTTGATTTTTGTATGTGTTAGTGTCATTTCTTTCTTATTATGGCCAATTAGAGTTCTATATGCCTCACTTTAACTGTATGTGAAATTCTTTTTCCACTCTTGGGACGTTTTCTACTAGTGCTTCACTCAACAGATTTTTTTAAAATTTATTTTTGTGATAAGAATACCCATAATTGTTAACATCGAGTCTGTCATCATACATTTGTCAAAAAACAATGAAAACAGATTGTAAAGTGTCATGGTTTATGTCAGTGGCCTCCAAGCCTCATGCCTTTGCATTATGCATTTGTGATTGGTTCATTGTCTAGCACTTGGATTGGGGGTGTGAGTGCTACACCCGCCTAGGGATGGATCAGGATATGATGTAATGGCAGGAAGAAGGCATGTCTCGTGCTGGTTTTTGCCTTGCTGTTTGCAGCCACCATGAACTGTGACCCTGCCATGAACTGTGGCCCCGCCAGGCCTCCCTGCCTTATGGCCCACTGAGTATGGACTGAAACCTTTAAAAACTGTAAGAAATAAACCTTTCCTTTCTCAACTTTGGGCATCAGATATTTTGTCTCAGTGATGAGTAAAAAGTAAGTAAGACATAAAGGAAGGCCTATTTTATAGTGATTTAATTCACTGCCAGGGATATCTACACAATGAAAAAGTGGTAAAAAAAATAATTCCAGTCATTTAGAACTGGTTTAAAAAAGAAAATAAAAATGGAAGCAAACAAAAATACTGAAGTTGCAAGGCCACATGATGCTATTGCTAGTCTAATCATCCATTGGGTTTGCTTTTTCATATAAAATTCTGAAGAGAAAGACACATAGTGGTTTTCCCCTCAAAATAGAGATTTTTAAAGAGATACATATCTAGAAGTTTAAATTATGTCAAACCAATCAAGAAAACACCACAGTCAAGCAGGTAAGTGCAGCATATGGATTGTAAAATGTCCCCAAAGCAGTATGTGAGCTTCTCCTCCATATACCTGTTTCATGTTTTTTTTTGTGTGTGCCAGGGATGGAACTCATGACCTCTCACTTGCCAGGTAGGTGCTTATGCCACTGAACTAAATCCCCAGCCCTATTTCATGATTTATAATTACACCGAGGTTTTGTCATGCCTGGAAAGAGGCATTATTGTAACAGGCAGTGGAAAGAGATCAATATTCTCTCTCTGTCTCCCCTCTCTCCCTCTCTCTATCTATTGAGGCAGAACCTCCCTATTTCATTCTGGTTGCTCTCCTTCCTCAGCTTACATAGTGTTCAGATCATGGGTGCTGCACCACCTTGCCAGGCTGGCTCTGGCTCTGTCTCTGTCTCTGTCTCTCTGTCTCTGTCTCTCTTTCTCTGTCTTTCTCTCTCTTTTGTGGTAAGCGGAATTAAAGTCATGACCTTGCGTTTGCCTGGCAGGCACTTAGGCTGCTGAGCTAAACCCTCTGTCCAGTGAACAGGCTGTTTATGTCCTTTGTGCTATCTTCTGTTTTTTCATTGATTCCCGTTAATCTGATGTTATTCATAAGAGTAACTGATCACAATAGCTGTCTTGTTGGTGAAAGTAGAACAATCAGCAATAACTATAGCATCAAGCACAGTCTAGACCAAGCAAGCTAAGGTAACTGATAATTTGCCACCTTTAACCATAAATACAAGATTTATAGTTACCTAACAAAATCTAAAACAACTCAGAAAATTATGTACACTGAATACCCACTTAATAGAATGATTTTACCTTCAGGAAAGAAAATATAAAAGGGATAAGGGGAAAAAATAGAGAAATAAGAGAAACAGATTGGAAGCAAGGCTGAAAGAAAATTATTCTTCAGGATACTGGCAAATAAGACAGGAGGGAAAGAAAGAAGGAAAACAATGAAAAGAACAAAGAAAATTTAAAAATCTAAAAAAAATTCACACTCATGAATTAAAAAAACACTCAAGAAAAAACAGCAAACATACAAAAAAATTTTGATTTCAAGTTTATGTAATTACTTTCTGGGGTCTCCAGTTTTGTGGTAGTGTCCAGTTCAGTGTATGACTCTGTTGTCACTGGGAGAAAAAGGAAGCCATCAGAGCCTAATCCGTGCTGAATAATCCCAGCAAGCCTGCAGAAGGGTTAGGGTGGGGAGCCAATTCTGGTGCTTTCAGTTCCACAGAAGGTCAGGCTGATCTTGGCTTATGGTTATGGGACTGGGACCTAAACTGTTCAGCCTAAAACACTCTCAGCATCTCTTGCCAGCTTGTTTATGGATCCCTGACCCTGGTTGTTCCTCATCCAGTCACTGTGAGATTTCAACACAGGGAGCCTTGAAATGAAGGCAACCTATGGCTTGTCCAAGATCCAGGTTCGGTTGACCTCTCCCTAAAATGGCGTTTGACCAGCACCCTCTCCAGGACAAGGCAGTTGCTTGGACTGGAATTATTCACCACCTGTCATAGTGCACAGCTTCCATTGCACCATTCCACTGGTACGTTTCTCCCTGAAGGCCTCTGGCGTCACATCCTTTCACTCTGTCTTTGGAGATTCCATCTTTTCTTCTCAGGCTGTTCTTCCTCTTTTATCTGCATTGTCTCTGCACCTTCTCTATGGGCTCCAATTTCTCTTTAGATCTTTCCTGAAGCAATCCACCTCCCTGTTTCTTTTCTTCCCCAAATTTTTATTTTCCAGTGTCTGGATTCTGGTCCTGAAGTGTTAATTTGTTGCTGCTCACTATTCTGCTATCTTCTCATAAGTCCAGTAAATCTTATTTTCATGGGAAGTTGTGGCCTTTTCCTAGATAGTCTGAAATTCCTTGGTGGGAGATTTTCTTCTTAATAAAATATTGTGCTGAGTTTTTGAGTGCCTGTCATGAGCAGTCTTGAACTATGACCAAGAATTTCTAAATAAAGATTGTAGATATTCTGAGCTGAATATGTATGAAATGGTTTTTTTCTCAATCTTCTCCACCTAAGTGCTTTGTCAGAGACTCGTTAAGGAGAATGATATGTGATGAGGATTCAGGGCTTGTGATTGTTTTGAATTTCTTTTGTGCAAAAAGAGAAGGGACAGTTGAAAGGTTATTAATTACTGTTCTGACAGCACTGTATCATTTTAAGCACTTACATAGTTTGTCTATTTGAATTGCAAGATAAGGTAGCAAATATTTCTGCTTTTTAAAATATTGGCTTCCCAAATTTTGGGCTGCTAGGAATAATATCTGGTCGTACAGAAGTAATAATGTAGGTCAGATAGCATTTTACTATTTGCCCCACCTTTGACACCCTTCTTTGTCTTCTTGCTTGGTATTTTTCGAGCTAGTTTGTTAATTCCTTGAGGGTAGGAGCTATGTATTGTTTACTCTGTATCCCCAAGTATATAATTGGTGCTTGACAGAAAGTAGCCTCTCATATTTTATTTTTTAATTTATTAAATGTTATGGTTAGGTTTTAGGTATAGGTAACGATCACATTCATCATAGGAAATTTGTACCAGTACATGATATATAACATGATCCTTTTTTTTTTCTTTTGTACCAGGGATCAAACTTGCAACTGTGCACTTGCCAGGGAGGCACTTATGCTGCTGAGCTAAAGCCCTGGCTTGATCCTTTTTTAAAAAAAATTAAAAAATAAAATAAAATGGTAAAACTACAGATACAATTACCAATATATTCCTAATAAAAAGTCTGAATGAACTGTGACTATATAACTTATTCTTCACATTTAAAATCTCTTGCCAACTATGATGGCCTGTGTCTCTAATCTCAGCACTCTGGAGAGCTGAGACAAGTAGAAGGTAAGTTCAGACCCAGCCAGGGCAGTTTAGAGGCTTAGTGAGACTCTGTTTCTGAGTAAAAAATAAAAACTGGGTATATAACTCAATGCAAAGGCCCAGAGTCCGATTTCTAGTACTATAAATGTATTATGAATAAATAAATAAATCTCCACTTAATTTTATGTTGAACTAGCTAGAAATATTAAGGAAAAAATAAAGATAACACATTTTCAGACTGTCTGTGGGAGATCTTGGGAAAATTATATACTTGTTTTATATCTTTTATTTAATTGTTTTAGTTACTTTTCTTGTTGTGACAAAATACCTGATACCCACATGTTAAAAGAGAAAGATTTGTTTGAGTTTATGATTTGCAGAGGTTTCATTCCACAGTAAGTTGACTTAGAGGCAGAGCAGCATGGCAGAGGGCCATGGCAAAGTAGAAACTGTCCATGATATGACATACAAAAGGCAACAAAGTAGCCAGCAAGCAGTCTCCCTTTCCATTTTATACATCTAGCATACAAGCATTTTGAGAAGTGCCATCCACACCTAGATTGGGGTTTCCTATTACTCATATCCAGAACTAGGATAAACCAATTAGTAGACTAATCCAGCTCCACACATTTTTAATCCTGGTATCATACCCTTTATCTAAATTCATATATCCTATATCCAGCCACTTCCAAAAAGCTCCACCTGTTATCCCATGAGACTCTTGGGGGACATCTAGGTACAAGTAAAATCAAGTGAATAATATCACCTCCACTAGGTAATTTAAAGAAACTCTTGTGAACCTGTAATATCACAAGATGTAGATACTGCATATATTTTAGCCATCACCATACCTTCAGTGCTTGCCACATAATATTGTAGAACTATATATCTGTTGATTTATAATTGATAACTGTTGATATATATATATATTTATATATATGACAGTATATGATTGCTGAATTATTTATTGAGACTTTCCATTGATTTTTATTAAGCCTCATTCTAATAATGGCATACAAAATCTTATATAGCTGTATACAAATAAAATAGAAAGATGCTTTCTAAATAGGTCAAGGAGAAAATGAGTATACAGTTGCAGCAAGAGAAATACAATAATCCACAGAATATGTTCTTTTCTAATTTTCAGATACTTGCCTTTTTTTCACTCTATAATTTACAGAAGTCAAATAAGGAAACAAGACAGAACAATGAACCAGAAGTGCTGGATTGGATGTACCTATGCCCCACACTATTGCCTAAATCTTTCAGTGTGCTCCAGACTTTCAGCTAACTATACCTTTATCCAGGGACAGAGTTCCCCAGGACTTAGAAAGGGATTATGGAAGTGATGAGAAATTATCACACCAGAGCAGCCTCAATGAGAACTGAAATATTTGGTATCAACTTACCTTCCTTCTCAACTACGTAGCAGTGATAATTCTAAGACATGAGTTTTATATTATTTCTGAGACTTTCTCTAGAATTAAACTTCAGTAGCCTATCTTGTAACTTTTGCATCTTTTTCTCATTCTTTTTTATCACCCCTCTTTCTTTGGTGTTCCTTGCCCTTCCCAAATAAACTACTTTTATCTTTGCCTTTAAGGATGCTTCCAGGGAAAGCCAAAGTAAAACAGACTTACATAAATAAAAATGAGACAGAAACTATGACAAAGACAAAATATACTGTATTAACAAGAGGCAAACTTTTCTGAGAAAAACTTTAGTGACTGATTTGTTATTTCTTTTTGGGGGGTGGGGGTGCTGGGAATTGAACTCATGACCTCGTGGTTATGCTTAAAGATAGTAAGATATTCTTGATGACACTGATAAGGTAATGATTCTGTCTCATATGATCATGAAGGCTTTGACTCTGAGAACAACTTTAGGAAGGGAAAAGAATATTATTCGGTCCAGCTGCTGAAAAGTTAAAAGCAAAACTGCCATCTCATTATTTGGAATTTTTTAAAATTAGGAATAGGAGTATACTGTCATTGGTCATTTGACTAACATTCAGTTTTCAGCCCAATCAGGATCCACATTTGTCACTTCAGTTTTACTCATTAGCTGTTCATTAGCTACTTTGTCACAGTTTTAGGTGACACACTGCTCTCAATCTACTTCTCTCCACATATTTAATATCATATCTTTTGCTTATAATTTTACCTCCTAGAATAAACTTTGTTATGTAGGATGCCTGTGGAGATGAGCAGCTTTTCCTTTGTATTATCCTGAGGAAGGAAAAAAATAATAAAGGAGAAGATGATGTGTGGGTACAAGAAATGCTTAAGCCAGGCACTTCATTAACGGAGCTGAAATTTTTCATCCTGAGTCTGATGGAGAGTGCTAGCCCATTCTTTATTGCTGTACTTGGGCACAAGCAACTCTCATGTCTCCAGAGTATCTCTCATAACATTCTGGCAAGCAATTTTTTTCCTCTTTCTGTTTCTTTTGCCATTCCTTAGTTATTCAATAAGCTCGGAAAATAACATTCCAGGAAAGTGAGAGTTAACAAACAATCAAGTATATTGAGAGATTCAGGCCATTCTTAGACAACTGAAAATAAGCAGATTATGCCATATTAGCGTAGTTATTTTAGTTTCTTTGACAGCTTGTTCAGAGCACTGTAGTCTAGCTGTGATTGTTTGGCTATCACTTGCTAATATGGCAGTGCAAAAAAAATCAACTATGCTGCTATAGACTATGCATGTCATATAGACAGAGTGATAACTTGAGCTTATAGACTCAAAATAAAAAAAAAGATTTGTACATTAAGTGGTGACTAATTAGGACAGACCACCAGTGTGGAAAATTCAGTTTTTCTCAACACCTACGACCCTTTCTGCTCTCCCTTCCCCAGAAATTCTTTTCACACATCTGAATAGGTGCTATCTTTGGTAGATAGCATACTTGTTAGTTTGTTTATATATGATAGACAATATAGCTAATATCAACAGAGAAGCAACCATTGCCTCTATCTAATTTTGGTAAGACAATATCATTCTGGCTCTTTAAAAAAGTAGATTATGTCTCTAAGAGTAGAGGCCATTACAGAGTTGAATGTAGGAGGAACATGGTAGAGCATTTATTAATAGTAAACACCAAAATCACATTTAGTGCTAAACTCAAGGCCCCCTTTATGCCATTATTTGACCTTTGCAATGATTTTGAGGTAAGCACCATAATTTTACTTGCTTTAAAAATAAAAGGATCTGAGAGATATTAATTATACAGTAAATGGTAGAATTGAGCTTTTTACTCAGCTGTACTGATTTTAGGACCAAAAGTCTCCAAAGAATGTCAAAATAGGTAGCCAGATAAGTTTGGCTGGTGAAAATCTTATTAGAAAGTAAGGAAGAACAATCTAGAACTTGTAGTAGCTCAGTGTGAAGATACAAAGATGTTAGTTTAAATACTTTCAGAACTTTCAAATTTACCCAAGAAGAAATTTTCCAGAATTCTGGAAAGACTAATATTGGATCCAGAATGGCTTAAACCTGTGTTAAAGTCAGATATTCAAGAAAATCTTGTTTATCAACTCAGTTAGAAATCCTTTTATTACAAGTAACTCTTCCATCGAGGTAAGATCTGTATTTTCCTTAATACTGGCTTGTTTGTGAGTTGCATACTAATTTCTAGTAGGGTACGGACAGTGAGGAATAGGATTAGACATCCACACCAGGTGTGCTGAATACAGGACAAAACGATTTTTAATTTCCATGAAACTTTGCAATAAATTTATTTCAAAAATTTTCAAATCTCAACTTTTGTTCACCCATCTTCATAAGAACAGAAATGTTGATTCCCTATGTAATTAATCCCAGTAACTACGGAAGAAGTGGAAAGGGATGTGATTAGTTAAATGAAGTGTTTTTGAACAATTGGGAGAGTACATATTATCCTAAGAAGTCATCAGTTTGGAAAAAAAAGACGGTGGCGTTTGTATTGTTATTTTAGAAGTAATTTATAGAGAAAGAAAAGTTTGAAAAATGTTACTCATGTTTTTTCAGTCTAGGATATTTCTAATACACTTATATAAAAATCCTGAAAATCCTACAATAAAGAATTCCTACTAATTCTGTTTAATCCCATTTCCCAAACGTATTTGACCATAGAAACTATTTTTTTTCAATATACTGCCTATTAGTTTCTATCTGGAGGACACTAAATTCCAATTTTGCAAAAATTGCTATGGCTAAATCACTTCATTTTAGAAATAAAAAAAGTTCATTATAGATATAAAATATGTGTAAAATAAAGACAAATATTTACAAGCCTTAATCATGTCCCTGGCACTATTCTAGGTCCTTAGTAATGACAGGTCCCTGCCCTAGAGATTGATGAGCTCTATGATGAACTGGCTTCCTTTGCCAGGGCTGTCAGAAGAGAAAAACCTCATTGATAATCAAGAGGCTTGAGTCTGTGACTTTCAGAGTCTTTCCAAAACTTAGAGTGATGTTTCAGAGATTAAAAATTGAAGGCAATGTATGATATCCCTTTAAAGCTGAGACTTCAAATTTAATGAAGGTTATATCAAAATGAGATATGATTCAGATATCAAATTACATTTGTTTAGTCCAGCACAGCTTAATAAATCACAGCCACATTTAATAAATATTTATCTTGTGTTAATCGTCACTTAGTGTATTTCAGTGGTCGCATCGCTCTAGAAGTTTCACTTCAATATTTATTACATATGATTTCCATTTCTAAAGTAATCTATGTATCTTCAATTTTTATTTAAAATTCAAATTCACTTTGCCTATTTCTAGAGATTTAATTAAGATTATGTTTTGGTCTCCAATTTTTAAATACCAACTTCTACATTTTCACAATTAAATCATTATTCAGTAACATAATTTTAGTACTGAACTTCTATAGGGCAATAAAAATCTGACGACATGGCATTAATTATTAATGGATTTGGAAGTTCTTCTGAAGTAATTTGTAATAATTTTATTTCCTAAGAAAAAATATATAAACTGATGATTTACAAAAATATAACCAACAGTAAGATTTAATATTATACATTTGACACTATTTCTAGATTTTAATTAGTAAGTGGCATATAAAAATAGTAAACAATTTCCAGGATTGTAATTCCAGGAATCAGTGTAAAGCACATATTAGGGTTTGGGTTATTAAATTTTCTTGAATTGCAATGTGATTGGTAATTTTATTATCATTGTTTTATAATATTTGTTGGACACTGATTTTGTGTTAGGAACATTTAGAAGACAAGTAAGACTTTTGAATTAAAGCTGAATTATTGTAAAACACAATTTTTGCATCAGATGAATAAGTTCCTTGAGGACTAATGTTGAATCACCTTTACTTTTTTCCAGAATCATGAATTCTGCATGGTAATTTAATAAATATTTATCAAATGGATGAAAGAATGAATGAATTATTTAGTAAATGAAAACAATACAAATCCACAATAACGCTTCTTCAATCTTCCCTACATTCAGAATAATAAATTTAGGAGGTGAAATTCATTTTATTACTTGAATTTCTTAATATGGGAAAAAAGGTAGTACTCCCTCATAATTATAGAATTCAGAGTAGCCAGTTTTCTCCAGAGACAATGCCTGTGCATATCTAACAAACTGTCAGTTTGTTCATTGGGACATTATCTGTGATCTGTAGATATAAAATCAAATAAATAAACAAAGAAGTACATAGCCTTAATGAGTTTATACTGTTAAATAACAACCTGATAGTAAAAATATTATGAATAAAAATAAAATTATGGAAGGAGAACAGAGTAAACTGAGTATCTTGCATAAAGTTCTTCAGGGAAAGACCTTTTGATTTTGTCTCAGAAGAGATGTGAAGGAAATAAAGAAGTAAGCCATTCACAGTACTACCTAGGAGACGGTCCAGGAGCAGAGAAGGGTAAGGAACAATGTCCTGATGTGGAAGTCAAAGACTGTCAAATGGACCAGTGTGTCTGGCTGAGTAGGGTGAAAGGAATTTAATAGGACACAAAGTCAGAGAAGTAGCATGAGGTGGGTAATGTGGGACATTGTTTGAAATTAGAAGCCAGTGAGTAATAAGAGCAGGATATCTAGACCTGATATGTTTTTAAAAGATTACTCTGTTTATTAAAGTGGAAAATAGAAGTCAGTATGAAAGAGATATGATGATTTGGGTTTTCAGTGGTTCAGCATAAGCTAATGGCTTGGACCGTGTTTGTAGCAATGGTAGTTGTAAGTTTCTGGATATATTTTTGAGGGCAATAACAGCATGATCTATAGCGGGAAGGCATCAAAGAGAGAGGTAAGTCTAGAATTGCACCATGGCTTTTATACCGCACAAATAGAATAATGGAAATGTTATTTACTATGATGAGGAAAACCAAGGGAGGATCAGGGGTTCAGCTTCAGTGAATATAGAAATAGAAAGATTCGGGCTGGGGATTTAGCTCAGTGGCTTAAGCACCTGCCTGGCAAGTGTGAGGTCGTGAGTTCAATCCCTGGTACCAAAAAAAAAAAAAAAATAGAAAGATTTTTTTTGGGACACTTTATATTTTGTGAGGGAAGAGGGGTACCAGGATTTGAACTCATGACCATGCATTTGCCTGGCAGGCTCTGTGATGCTGAGCTATATCCCTGGTGACATTTTACTTTTGAAATAGCTATTAGAAGCGCCAGCTGTATGATTATTGATAAATTAAGAGCTGCTATGTAGAGATATATCTGAAACCAATAGCATAAGTTACATTTAATGGATGAAAGATTATCTGGGGATTAAATAAAAACAGAGGAATGAAGTACTGTCTCAATGTGTCATATACAATGTGATGGAATTTATTCAATATGAGATAATTAAACTGTAACAATTAACAGTAGAAAAAATATGAACTTTGGTTATTCAAATTCAAGACACCGTTGATCTGGAATACATATTTCTATAAAGTTACAACATTGGAATTAACTATAATCTTTAGGGTCTGGCAAGATAATCTATTGCTTTGGAAGTTTTCACAAAGATAAGGATCCTTGTTTAGGAAAGATCCTTTTCATTTTCTCCTACATTTGAGTCCCATGTATTAAACAATTAAAATCTGAGCTTTCCTTAGATAGTATAGTTAATAAGAACCACTTTTATGAGGTAGCCTTTCATCATGCAGCCTGTCCATCTTGGCTTGGTCTTTGGTTATTCAGCCTGTGCTTCAAGATATAAAATGTTGAGTCAAGAACCTCCCCTTCATTACAGCATGTGAATGTTATATGTCATAAACTTGAGGCAAAATTAGTAACATCAATAGAAATGAAAATGAGGAAAGGAGATTTAGAAGAGAAGGAAGAGAGGAAGGAGGGAAGGACAAAGGAATTAAAAAAATAATCAAACTCTGTTAGGTACATGTGACCATTGCCCAAGCAGATTGCAAACTTCCTGTATGGAAATGCATACTAATAAAAAAAGTAAAAGGAATGGATACCAGGAAAAAAGAAGCAATTATAAGTAATTTTT
>PVJX010035375.1:0-18280 GCA_004027295.1 Dolichotis patagonum | reverse complement strand
GAAGTCTTTGAGATCCCTCATCAGACTGTCTGGCATTATGAAGATACTCTCTTAGACTCGGAAAGGTTAATGAATTGCCCAATATCACAAAGTGGAATAAACCAAGTCCTTTGGCTCCTTATGCAGTTCCCATTCTCTACCCTTTGGAATGTTTATGTCTGAGCAGAAGTGGGTTGTCAAGGGGTTGGTTCTGACATACTTGTTCCCATGAAGCTGGCTCTGCCAATGTACAGGTAAGACCAAATTCTCCTCCGGAAAAAAAAAAGTCTCCCTCTGGACTGTGCATCTGGGGCCTTGCTTCTCTGAGTAATCTGCTGCCTCTAGCAAAGAAGTCAGGAATTCCCCTTCGCAGGTCAGCTGCTGAGCTTCCTGGTCTTCCTACTCTCATGTCTCCCACATCTTTTAATCATCACAATACCACACACAAGCAGCTGTTAGTTAAAGGTGCCAAACCACAGTGCCACAGCAAAAGGGAATCCTAAGCTGCCACCCAGTCCGCAATTGCTTAAGTATGCCTTCATGGTTTCATGTTACTCATGTTACTCAGCAGCAATTGCCTTGGCTTGCCTTAAAGTGAGGCTGCTGGGGCCTTCCTTCCTGGCTTCCTTCCTGACTCCCTGGCTAAACGGACTCTTCTTGTAATTTCAGCCCTGGAGTCCTCACACCACCCCTCTGATTGTCCTTCACTTCTATCATTAGGCCAAGGTACAATGTTTTCCTCTCTGGAACTCACTAGCTTTTTAAGATCCTGCCCTTTTCCCAGAGTTCCTGGATTTTCATTATTATTCATCATAACTCTTTTCAAATCTATCTAGGAGTACCTAGACCAAACTCTCCCCTATCCTACTTCCTTTTTGACTTTATGAGCTCTGATTTTTCTCCTGCTTTTCTCTTAGGTTACTCTCAAGCCTTCCCTGTCTCAGTTATGGGTCAACATAAGTGCTCCCATCCTGAAATCCCCTAAGACTCTTTTAGGACCTTCTCTGGCTGCCTGATGTGCCTCAGCACAAAGAAACTGGGATAAAGACAAAAGCAGAGCGGCAAAGGACTCCTCTGTAAGGTTTCTGTCATAGCAGACCAAGAGAGATGTTAGTTCTGAAGAGCCTGTAGCCTCTGTGACCGACTTGTTGAACCAGCAGGTATAAGAACTGATATTCTATGGCCCTGAAGCAAGGTCAGCAGATTTCTGTAGCTGCTGGTTTCAAACAGGAGCTTAAAGAGAATTCTTTCTGTGGTCTGTTGGCCATTTCAGAACTTTAGAAATGGAATGGTCAATTCATCAGAAAGAGATAGCAGGTGAGTATGGCAGACTTTGGGGGGCCTGCAGGGGAGAGACCCTGGCACCTCGGGACCTGCACCGTGCGGTTGACTCGGGGTGCCGGGAGAACAAGGAGCTCCTCCCCTCTCTGGGGGCTGGCTGAGAGTGAGGCAGACTTTTGGCAGCCCAAAGGAGAAGGACCCTGGCACATCGGGACCTTCACTGTGCTGTTGACTCTGGGGAGAACAAGGAGCGCCTCCCCTCTCTGGGGGGCAGCTGAGAGTGTGATAGACTTTCAGCAGCCCGAAGGAGAGAGACCTTGGCAGGTTTGGACCTGCACTGTGCAGTTGACTCGGGGTGCTGGGAGAATAAGGAGCTCCTCCCCTCTCTGGGGGGTGGCTGTGATCCTGCTGGTGCACAGGCTGAGAATCAGACATCTCATGTCATCCTGTCCCCCATCCCATGTCCTCCCCACCCCCTCCCCCCTGCTTAGCAAGTGGAAGCCAGTGAACTACACATCTTGTTAAAAGATTGACTATGTTATTTAGTATGAGCTCCCCATATGCAAAGATATGGACAACCATTTGGAAGAAAACAAGAGACAATATGACAGACAGTGAAGATCTCTGGTTGTCTGGCTTTGAAATTTATGCTTTCTTAAGTCCTGTTCTGTTCTGTCTTGTTGTGTTTAATTTTACCCTTTTTTAAAAGAAAATAAAATAAATTTTTAAAAAAAGAACTGATATTCTGGTTATGGATTTATTGACCAGTAATAGCCTTAACAGACTTCATATTTTATTTCATATGAAAATTTATAAGTACAGTTTTGATGCTATTTTAAATATTTTTCAATTCTGGAAGCAAAGTACTTAGATGTGTATTTTCTCACATGTCATATTTTTCTTTAATTCCTTCTTGCAAGTGTACATTACTCTAGTGTTTAAAACTATTCTAAATTTTAGACTGAAAACCACTGTGCTTAATTTTCTTATCAATTATCACTTTTCAAACTTTGAGTCAGCAGAAACTTGCTCTCAAATAAAATATTAATAGATTTCCTTTATATAAAATAAAACAAGTTGCTAGGAGGTAGAGAAGAGATGCACAGCCTTTAAAGTATATTTGCACATGCCAAGTGTTGTGGTTAACAGAGTATAACAAACAGTACCTTAGAATATTAACATATTTTATTACATCTAATACGCCAACTTAGCATAAGACATAAAATGTAGTACAAAGAAAGAAAAAAACTACCACTTATGGCATGGTACTGATTGATTATGGGATGCAATCCGCTTACATAAATTAACATTATTTATATGAACATTTATTTATTTTTTTATTATGGATCATCAACTCTAATATACATATGAGTCATGTTAATTTATTCATATAATCAATCTGAAAAATTTAAAGGGAGTCAGCCACAATGGTTTCAGATAAATGCTAATTTCCATTTACTGAGCACTAACAAGTACTGTGCACTGGACAGATGACAAATGGGGAAGTTCCCTCAGCACTCCTAGCCTTCCTTCCATTTCTTACTATCCTCATTTATTAATCACTATCCAAGTAGAGTGCTGAATGCTATACGTGTATCATCCCACATGATTCTGATACATGGACAGGTATAGAAACCATTTACAAAATCTTAAGAAGGCTTAAATGGAAACTATGGATGGGGAAAAGGGAGTTAAATGTCAAATGTATCGTAAGGAAGCAGTGGTTTCATGAAAGAAAAGCAATACTATGTTTGGTTAGGGTAATCCAATCTTGAGACACACATAAGGAAAACAACACCCATCAGAAACTCCACAAAAAAAAACTGAATCCTACCTACTTTCGGTAGGATTAATCCCTCTCATCGACCAAACCCCAACACAGGCACTACCAGGAAGAAAGACACCATTTCTAGTGAAGATGTGATGCATTCCCAGACCTTGTACAAAATGTGAATGTCCTAAGTGTGATTCTGCCTCATGCCTCCTCTCTCTCCTCTCTCCAAAACCCAGAGATAAGAGGTTAAAATCTCATCTCCACTATATCAGTTCTAAAATTTTTATACAAAGAAATGCAATGCAATCTTGATTGCAATCAATAGAAGGAAAAATAGCTATCTAAAAGTGCAATGGTTTAATATTGAAAGTAGTTTGGTTCTTGTCATGTAATAATGGGGAAAGAAAGATGAGGTGGATGTAAACTAAGGGTGGTAGGCATTATCCACAAATAACTGTAAAGATCTTGAAATATGACTATGTGACCACAACAAGAAATTTTTAATTTTTGTTTGGGTTTTTGAGACAGGGATAGTATTGTATTGCTAGATACTTAAGGCTCATACAGCACAGTTACCCTAGTTAATAGTAATGTGTCGTATATTTGAAAAATTGCTAAAATAGTTACTGGGTACAGTGGTGCACACCTGTGATGCCAGCACTTGGGCGTCTAAGGCAAAAAGATTAGTTGGACTTTGAGGCAAGTCTGGGCTACAAAGTGAGTTTGAGGCTAGCCTGAGCTATCTGAAGAAACCCTGTCTCAAAAAGATAAAAAAAAAGAAAATTGCTAAAATAGTAGAACTTAAATATTCTTACCATAAAAGAAAAGGCAATCAAGGTGTTCTATATCCCAATTCCCCATGATAAATATAATCCTATGTATTACAAACATGTACTAATAAAAACAAAAAATAATTTCAAAAAATATGTGAGGTGATAGGTATATTAATTTGATTTAATCATCTCACAATGTATCTATATATCATAACATCATTTTATA
Organism: Dolichotis patagonum; assembly: GCA_004027295.1. Lineage (NCBI taxonomy): Eukaryota > Metazoa > Chordata > Mammalia > Rodentia > Caviidae > Dolichotis > Dolichotis patagonum. The sequence continues at coordinate 14,247 of PVJX010035375.1, read as the reverse complement.
CACTAAATACAGAATTTTTGAATATTGAAATGACTTTAGGTAGAACCAACCAATTGTAAAAATTCTAGTTACTAAACTTCATCCCAAAATAGTTGATCAAACACCAGCTAAGGATATGGTATGATTTCCTGATAAGTTCTCTGTGGGCTGTGCATATTATAACAGTGGCTGCCTTTATTTCTTCCTCCATTCGCTGCACACCTGACACTCCCTATTCATTTTATGTATGCTTCATTACCCTTGTATTTGATCAGCTAAGCTTGTATTTTAGGTCCAAGGAATTACATACTTTGGCCAAATGATTCAACCGATTGCTTCAGTGAGAACAAATCAAAATGGTCACTGGACTGAACTGATAAGCCACCCAGTGAGTCTGTGCTGATATGAAGGAAGAAACGTCCTGGTTTCTTTCCCACCCACACACATGTCCTTTCACTGGGTTAGCTCTGCCCATGTACAAGTGTTACATAAAACACTTCTTATGTTAGGTAAAACACGACTTAAATAAATTAAACATAAAGCCTATTAAGAGTTGAAAAACCTCATTCAGAGAAAAACTGCAATTGGAAATTGTTTAAAAAGCTGAGTCTCCAGCTATTGAGTGAATATATATCAAGGGCTTCCTATGTATTAGACATTGTATTAGACTCTGGAGAATGTAGAACAGACAAAATCTCTTTTCCGTAATTTGAAGAAGGAAAAACTAGGAAAGAGATATTAATTATTGATTTTCCATCTTATACAAGGTCTCTACTTTTTATAACCTTCCTGGAAAGTATACATTATCAATCTCATCATATAGCTAAAGAAATGGAAGCTCAGAGCCAAGGATGGTGATGCACACCTGTAATCCCAGCCCTTGAGAGGCTGAGGCAGGAGGATCACTGTGAGTTTAAGGCCAGCCTGGGCTACAAGGTGAGTTCAAGGCTAGTTTGAACTGCATAGCAAATACTGATTTAAAAAAAAAATGGAAGCTCAGATTTATCCAAGATTACTTGGATACATGTGTTCTTTTTGTTTCTCAATACTGCCCTCCTATACAATTTTTTCCTCTATTCCTTGAAGGACTCCAAGTTTTAATTATTTAAAGACTATTTACTTAACACAAAGATTGAGGTTACCCAGGATACCTGCTGAGTATGAGACCTGTTATCAAGGCTCTAGATGAGAAGAAACAATTGCCACCATCCAAAGTCAAAAAGAAAATGAGTTTCTAAAACATATATAAACAAATAGGATTTCAGAGAAAACTTACCGGCCACCATACCATACTTCGACCTGCCAAGAAGAAGCCTCCAACAGTCCCACGATTAGTGGAAAACATGGCCTAAGGAAGAAAGGGTCAACAAATTAATAGAAGCCAGGTGTGGTGGCACACACCTGTAATCCCAGCACTCAAGAGGCTGAGGCAGGAGAATCATTGTGAGTTAGAGACCATCCTGGGCTACAAAGCGAGGTCAAGGCCAGACTGAACTGCGTAGAAAGAACTTGTCTGAAAAAAAAATTGATAGGAAACTAGAAGAGAGACCTTGCTAGCTAAAAGGACATACCTCCCCACACAAAGGGATGTTCTTTTACTCTATCCTCTTTCTGAAACACTGTCACATTCCTGTTTCCATAAAACCTCAACATGCTCAGATGAATGAGGTGGGGGCCTACATTTGATAAACAAGGAAACTGAGGCTCAGAAAGTTTAGACAACTTGCCCTGGTATTAGTTCTGCAATTAGCTTACCTCATGACTTCAAGCAAGTCGCTTCACCTAGTCTTGTTTATTTTGTGTTAAACAGGAGGAAATGGAACTTTTGTGTCTTTCTTACAAGCATTATCATGTACCTAATGAAGCAACATACTTTTTAAACTCTCAGGATGGAATGTGAACAATATCTCAACAAAGCTCTTTCTAGAAAAAATAAAAGATACTATGAGAGTGCAAAGCATTCATAGTAAATATTACACACTCACACACACACTCACACACACACAGTCAGACTCAATTCAAATATTTCCTATATGAGAATGTAGATAAGAGATTTCTGGAACCATTACTTCACAACATATTGTGACAAGTACAGTAAATATAGGGGAGGTTCCTTTGAACAAAAATGACAAGAAATACTTCACAGAGAAACAAAGGACCAGAAAACAAATAAATCCCAAGGATTCAGGGTCCAACAATCACCTGGAGGCCATTCGGAAGGTCATTCTGAGTCAAAGAAAGTTGGTACCCTCTTGAACGGACAAGAAAAGTTGGTTTGGGGCCCAGGAACAGTCATTTTGTACTTGATCTCAGAAACAAAGAGCTAAGAGGAAGACTGTGAGAGCAGGATCTAAAATAGGGAGCTAGAATAATTCAGGAAAGGCATTTGCCATGGACAAAAGGTAAGGAGAGGTGCATGTACACTGGGTCTTTTCCTCTAGAGAGTGCTCACCCCTACTTCTCTGCAAGCCCAGGTCCTGCATTCCTTGGGAAACCTCCCCTATGGCTCTCTCCACCCCAAGAACTCTCTTCACACTCTAAATACCTAGAGAATTCCATTTATTGTTGTTGTTGGTTTGGTTGGTTTGGTTTGGGGATTTCTTTGCTTTGGCTATTGTTCTTGTTTTCATTTTGAGATAGGGTGTCCCTATTTAGTTCAGGCTGTACTTGAACTTACTGCGTAACCCCGGCTGGCCTGGAACTCACTGCAATACTTTTGCCTCAGCCTCCCAAGTTCTGCGATGACAGCAGAGAATTCCACATATATCTCGTTCAAAGTGTTTCCAATTTTTTCATTTGTGTCACCATACTATAAAAGTTTTTCATATTTTCCTTTTATTAGTGCCTATTAATTTTACAAAATATTGAGTTTCAATGCATATATGTTTTGATTTTGATCTCCTCATTATACTCTCTTCATATTTCAAAATTTTAGTCTCTCATGAGGCTTAGTAAATGTCTTGTGTGTAAAAAGGCATTGTTTTAAGATCAACGGATGTGTGAAGAAAACACCAACATTACAGATTCCATTTGTAAGTAGCACTGAATTCACCTGCTTGTTCTACAACTAGATAAGAGTGACCCATAATCGTAAACTTCAAGGGGGAAAGAAGCACAGCTATGGTCTCACGACATTATTGTTTTTGAGTTTGTTCTTTTCTCAATGTGATAACAATGTTAGTGAGCAAAAAGAAAGATCAGTGTTTAGATGAGAGACAAATTAGTAAACTGGAGATGGAAAGAAAACTTAAATGTGACCTGTTGTCTTCTGACAGGTAAAATGGAACAGTCACTTAGCACAGCCTGCACTGGGTATAATCAGACAAAATGGGAAAAGTCCTGGGATGTCAGTTCTGGGATGTCAGACCTGAGTACAGGAAGGATGCCCCCTTTCTTAGGGCTGTCCAGAAATGAGAATGGGGTCGATGGGAAGAGTTTCTTTTGGAAGTATGCAAGTGAAAACTGTTAATGACTTGCCAAAACGATTTTGTTAGATGATCTAAAGAAGAAATGTGAGCATAGAATGAAGAAAGATGAAGGCAGAAAACATGTTTCTATTTCAATGAAAATATGTAATCAAAAAAGGAAGTTGGCATCACATGGACACTGTCACAGCAATGCAGTGGTACAAAAGCCAGTGGAGACAGTATTTCCAGAGAGGATCTTGTCTTAGGGAGGTGAAAGGAAGAATATGAGAAAGTGTATTGGCTTTAGCATCATAAAATCTGGATTTTAATTATAGGTCTTGCATTGAATGATTTCTGGTCACCCCCTCTAACCCTCACCTGTAAAATAGGAAAGTTGAGCTCATCAGAGGCCATTTCAGCTCAAACATCAGTTATGCCACTGGTTCAAATGACTGCATAAGATAAGGGTCTTAATGATTACAGAAGATACATCATATTTTAAAGAACAAGGGCATGATTATAAATATTTCAGGTTTTGTGAGCTACATACCATCTCTGAAATATATTGTTTTATTTTGTTTTGTCCCATTTTGTTTTCACAACTCTTTAAAGGTATAAAAACCATTCCTTGCTTTTGGCCCATACAAAAACATACTGTGGTAAGATTTTGCCCATAGGCCATAATTTTTAACAATCCCTGGCTTGAAGGGGTTTCAGGATCAGGATAGCTTAACGAGTTCTCCCACTAAGAATAAGATCAAAGATTGAGTTTTAAAAGATATAAAATCTCACAAGGAAGCAAACTGAGAGATGGTGAAAGAAAAACATAACTAAATATCAAAGAAGTTATCATTCAAACCCAAATATGATTGATGAGGCAAAGTAGGAAGAGTATAAGACAACCAAATGATGTTGGAAGAGATGGAGATGCTGATAGAGGGACATTGACCATGGGTGATTTTTCTAACTAGAGGAGATCCAGTGGCCCTGGACTCTTGTATTTGTTCAGCCCAGAGATCACACAGGAGTCAGAATGCCCATCTCTAAATCAAGCTATGTTTTACACTCTAGTAGCTAAGAGATGAGTTGACTGGAAGAAATCCAGCATGTTAAAGGGTCCAGAGGCATTGATGAATGGGGAAGATTAAATGTAGAAGAACACTTGCAGGCTTGTTAAGTAGCAATTAACAGGACGAGTGGTTCTGAATTCACAGCCATTTCAATAGAGCAAACACTATTTTTTTTTGAAAGTGTAAGTATTCTCAGGACTGGCAGGGCTAAAGTGAGATTGGTTAAGAAAACCAAGATAATTAGTGATTGTCCAGGAAATTGGGCAGCAGAAGAGGGTTAGCAAAACGATCAGTTCACATCTTGGCTCTGGAACATAAAAAGCAGGGTGAGGTGGGAGTGACGAAGGCAGATACTGTGACAGAGTCTCTGGTACTAAGGAAAACCAGGAGTTAAGACACCTGAGTTTCAGGAACAATCCCAGCTATTGCAAAATCTTAAGCAAATCACAACTGCATAGGGCTTCAACTTCCTCTTCTGTAAAATAGGACTTGGTATCCCTTTCTCCCCTGTCTCCTGGCTTTTTACAAAGATAAACTACCCATTATTTTATCCATTTTACCTAAAAGGACCAAAATTACTGAGGACCTGGGTCATACTCTTGGGGGAAAATGATGATAATATATGTTTGCTTTTTTTTATTACACATAGAGTCCAAAAAATAGCTTTCAGATTCACCTTTGCAGAACCTCATGATATCCTTGTGGAGTCATAAGAATAGATGCCATTTACCTATTTTATACTTGGATAAACTGAAGCTGTAGGAAGTGATCCGACATCATTTGAACCATATGAAAGTCAATACTAAACAAGTATTCTGGTTCCTAGCTGTACATTTTTGATGACACTGAGAATATTGAGAAAGATCCAGCAACTCTGACCTCATGTGACATTTGGGGAGTCTTCCTTCCACATCTGGTTTCCATACCTCTTCTTTTTTTTTTTTTCAATTTACATTTCCTTAAATCCTGAAAAGGCTGAGCTTCTATGGAAGGATGCCTGCCCATGTAGCTCTTCTCTAAAGTGTGGCACAACCACCTGCTCGCATGACAGCCTCTTTCTGTCTGTCACTTAAAAGTGGCTGGAATATTAGCACACTTTTAAAAACACCTCTTCTAGTTGGTAGGTGTGCCAGAGTCTGTCGTAAATGAACTTCCCAAGTTCCTGGCTTCAGAGAACAAGTTTCTCTGGTTTGGTATGTACTCAGAGCCCCAAAGAGAGACACAGGTACTTCCTTCTCTCCAACACCAGGCCACCCTCTGGTCTTCCTTCTCCTCCTGCTCCACCCAGTTTCCCATCTCTAACTCACTCCAGCCTCTGGGAAAACTTTTCCCTGGAGCCCAGGCCTGGGACACTGGCCAGCCACTCACCCCCACCCCTAACCCTACCTGCTGGCAGAAGCTGTGGCTTTCCTGCATGCAATGTTCTCCTCCAAAACCGGATAACTAAAAGGCAGGACAGTAGTCACCTGCCCGAAGACCCTCCCTGCGGGCGCCAAATCGCCAATTCCCTGTCCCTTGTGCTCTCCCCTTGCCTGCCATCCTCTGTCCCTCTTTTCTGCTCACAGGCTCCAGGATTCTCCGTGGCCCTCCTGGCAAACTCCCCAGGAGCCCGTCTGACGTCGGTTCCTCCTCGCTTGCCCCTACCCCTCTCACCATACCCCTGAACTCCTCCCCAGTGTGTCCAGGCATTTCCTCTGTCCTCTGTAGCTCTGTGAGCCCCCCGGCCCCCTTGCAGCTCACGCATCAGTTCTCCGTGTGCCCCTCCTCACCCCATCCGGTGGCCCTCGTCCCTTCAGCCCATTTCCCAGAGCCTTCACTTACCCACAGCCCAACGGCCATCACCACCACGAAGTAAATGATGATGACGGAGATGTCGGCTGCATTGCGGATGCGCTCGTAGGACTCCACAGGTGCGGAGGGGGTGGTGGCCGGCGGGCTCCAGGTGGCACTGTCCATGGCGATGGCGTGGAGTCCCTCCCGTCCGCGCAGGCCGCTCACTCTTTATGCAGTCTCCGGGTTAATAATCAAACTCTAGCCCTCTCCGAGGGAGGGGACTCGCGACGGTGGGGCAGCGGGGCAGTCGCGCCAGGTGAGCTGCGCTGCGCTGCGCCGCGCTGCGCCGACCGTCGGGGAGCAGCTCTGGACCTGCAGCGCTGAGTGACTGGCTGCGGAGCTGTCGGCGGGGTGGTGGCCCGCCGCGCAGGTAGTCTGTCCCCTGAGCAGGGAGAGGCCGGCCAGGGGGTGGTGCCGGTTTGGCACAAAGGCCCTCTGTGCTCCCGCCGCGGGCACCCTGCCTGGCTGCCACGCCTGCCCGGCCATGGGGTCCCACCCGGGCAGAGCAGCAGTGACTCCACAGAAGGACCAGGGCTCCTGAGGTCAGGAGCCCACAGGCTGCAGGTCACCTGCCACCTGAGCCGGTGCCAGTCCCGTGATCTCTGTGGGACTTAATTCTCCCCGTGTGAAACGGGTCCAAGTCTTGTCTGAGAAACCAGTCAAGTTGCTCTCTGTAGGAAACATTCTTCAGAAGACTGTAAATTGTTGGGTGCTGCTGAGGGAAATTCAACACAGTCACTATCTGCAGGGCACGGGCATGGCCATTTACCTTCCCATATTCCTGACTTCTCACAGTCTGCAGCCCCCAGGAGCGCTATTACCCAACTATAAGAAGAAAGAAACCAAGACTAGGACAAAGGTCCTACTGGGAGCCATTTCCTGCCCTGTCTGCCCTCTTCAGTATCTGTGGGTTTTGCATTCAGAGAATTCAACCAACAACAGTTGGAGATTTTTTGTAGAAAAAAAATTGCAGCTGCAGTAAACATATATAGACCTTTGTCTTGTCACCATTCCCTGAAATACAACTATTTATGTAGTATTTGCATATTATTACATAATACATAGCACTGGTATATACAGTGGTACCTTGGTTTGTGAACTTAATACTTTTTTTTTTTTTGGTGCCAAGGATTGAACTTACTGCCTTGCACTTACCAGGCAAGCTCTTGAGCCACCGAGCTAAATTCTTTCCACAATTCTGCTTGCAATTTGGTTACAACCAGAATTGTGGAAAGAATTCCACCACCAGAATTCTGCAAAAGAATTACCAAGGTACTACAGGTAAATCTAGAGATGATTTAAAGTATTCTGGAGGGTGTGCATAAGTTACGTGCAAATGCTGTGCCATTTTATATTAAAGGATTTCAACATCTGCATATTTTGCTACCTGCAGAGAATCCTGAAACCAATTCCCCTCAGCTACTGTAATGAGCTTTGGGGTCCTTCTTAAAGCACACAGAAGAAAAGACACTGGACAACCCATCACAAGGAATCCGTCTAGCCCCTGCCCTTCCTGGAGGCTCAGTCTGCCCATCCAGAAACAAAAGTCTAAGCTACAAACCCAGATTCAGAAGGGAGATATTTGAGAGAGAGGAGACATGATGCTCCCCTGGTTACACAATAAGCCACTGACAACCTCAGCCTTATAACTAGGTCAGGGCAGGACTAGATTGGAGGGAGGGTTAGGAAGATGTTCTCAGGGACTGGCCCCAGAGACCACTGAGCCCTCTGGGAGAGAACGACTTTGCTCTAATGAGGAAATGTATGGAGGAGAAGGACCATATAAATCTTACCAAGATTCTGTTTTTCACAGAGCCCTTCCTGTCCCCCAGTTAACAACGATATACTCCCAAATGTGAGCAGGCTACTTATTTGCCCCTCTCTATCTCAGAGGTCTGCTTGTCATTCTCCCTCAACAGGACTTGTTCTTCCCACTGAGGTTGCAGTCAAAAAATCATTCTTTAGACAGCACGCATGTAGTATCCCCTCATTGCTCCATTTGTGCCCCAGAACTGCAAACTAGATAAGTCCATGCCCAAAAAGAGCTTCAGAGGAAGCCAAAGCAGAAACCTCCTGTTGTAGCTATCTCTCAAGACTTAGAACTTAGCTGTTAACCACACTGTAGAACGACTTGCCTTTCATCATTTTCATTCACTCATTCATCAAAGCTTTTTCACTTGGCTCTGTGCCAGGTAGAATCTCTACTCTTTCCTCACAGCCTGAGAGCTCCCCCTCAGCAGGCCCCAAATATTCAGTGTCTACTTCTCACTGACTGAACTGTGACCCTAGAAAGAGACCCTACGATGGAATAACCGTGAAACAATAGACTTATCACATAATGAAATCAACAGCCTAGGTACAGAACCACTGGGTTTGAGGAACTAAGAGCTGAGGAAAAAACTCACATGGCTAGTTTGAATCTCAGCTCAGCCACCAGCCAGGACAGACCATGGACAGCTCACTTGAAATCTGTGACTATCTGTCTGAACATCTGAAATGCAATGTAGAGAACAAGGACTATTTTGAACAATGTGGATGAACGATCCTTATTGTAAGACTCTAGTGAAGACAGAGCATCTAGAAAGATACTATCACTATTTTTGTCCAACGCTTTTCTCTCCTCTTGACTCAGGTAAAGAAAGCCCAGGGAAACAGGCTGTTGATCAGTATGTTTATTTCCTGTGGCTCCTGTAACCCATTACCATAAATTCAGTGACTTTAAACAACAGAGATTTATTTTTTCATAGTCCTGGAAGGTCAAAGGCTAAATCAGAAATTCACTGGGATGAAATCAAGGTGTCGGCAGGGTACATACCAGAGATTCTAGAAAAGAATGCTTCTTTGACTTCTCCAGTTTCTAGTGATTGTTGGCATTCTCTGGCTTGTGCCACAACACTCCAACCCTGTGCCTGTGTGTGTGTGTGTGTGTGTGTGTGTGTGTGTTAAAATTCACATAACATTAAATTTACCGTCATAACCATTTTTATTGTATAATTCAGTAGCATTAACTACATTCATATTGTTACACAACCATCACGATCGTCTAGCTCCACAACTTTTTGATCACTCCAAAATGAAACTCTGTACACATGAAACTCTAACTTTACATTCCCACTCCTCCAAGCCCCTGGAAGCCACTATTCTGCTTTCCAACTCCATGAATTTTGACTATGATAACACATTATAGGCACTCCATGTGAGTGGAATTAAATTATCTGCTTCTGTCTTCAGCTCTTCTCCGTATTTTTCATCTTTATAAGGCTAGTTGTAATGGAATTTAGGACCCACCAAGACAATACCAGATGATCCATCCCCACTCAAAATCTTAATTGAATCACATCTGCAAAGACCTTTTTTTTGTTTTCAAATGAAGTAGCATTTACAGCTCCAGAGATTAGGACCTGATATCCTTCTCTTCTAAAGACCTAAGACTAGGAGGATCCTACTGGAGCCATTTCCTTCCTTGTATCATCCCTCTTCCATCGAGTGGCTATTATCTAAACTAAGACTATCAGTGATGATAAAAAGGGTCTGAATATGGAAGAATTTGCTGAAGGAAGCAAAATTGGCAATTCTTCAGGAGGGTAGGGTAGGAGGAAGGTACTGATGGGGGAAATGATTCCAGGCTTGAGGATAAAAGCCCAAAAGTTTCTGGGCAAAAAGAAGGTGAGGAGGAGCAAAAAGTACCAGGAAAGGGAACTCAAGCTGACCTTTTGCTAGCCCCAGGGTATATGCATGAGAAAGTGGACAAGCAGGGAAAGCAAAAAGAGCTGCCCTCTATCCTGACTCTCTCTCTAAAATTGAAGTCAAGAGCAGCTTGATTCCTGGTGGGGTCCTTCCAAGGATGGTATGCTTTGTTACTTTAGGTAAGTCCTATATATTTTCTGCATATCACCTCTACAATGGAGACACAATTGGTTCTAACAGGTTTGCTGAGTGCCCACCATGCATGCCAGCTTCAGGCTAAGATCAGAACCCAGGTTACTTGGCAATTGACTGTAGTTCTTTCTTCTAGATACCAAGCCCCCAGACTAGAATTAAAGAGGAACCATGAGGATAAAAAGCTGCAAGACACCCAGATACTTTTCCCCAGAGCTCTTCATAGGTCACTGTCTAAACCTGGTCATCAGCCTGGGGCACCAGGAAGAGTGCATGGCTGAGTGTCAGGAGCCTGGGTCCAGGTGTTGGCTCCTCTACCAAATGACCCTAGGCAAGTCACACTTCCCTCTGTGAAAGTTTCCTTAAGCGTCAGATTGGCAGAATTTGACCAGTGGTCCGCATCTGCCAAGTACATATTTGAGTGCTAAATAAAAGAGTTAACCTTTATCTTCTTTATCACAGTCATCTGATCTGGACTCAAAGATGAGGCATTCTCAGCTGGACCCATGCCCTCACAGAGCAGAAGACAAGACACAAAAAAGAACATATGATGTATGTGTTATGACAAGTAGCACAAGTTCAACTTTCACAATGACTCTATTGCTTTCTCCATTTTATAGACAAGGCACTGAGATACAAAAGGGTTAACTCATTTGCCTCAAGGTCCCTCAGTTATTGCTCAACCTCACATACTTCTACTGCATTTTAACCAATAGTGCAGAAAGGAGGGAGAGGCTGGAACAAAGCAAGAAGTCTGAGTCCACATTCTGAGGCCACTCATGGGCCAGCTGCCCTCTATCCCTCTTCCACCGTGCCCCAATTTGGCATTTGGCCCCAGCTGCCTGTAGATGCGAGGCATTTCAATGAGTCATTAATCATTAAAAATGCAGACAATAGGCAACACTATTATAAGCATCATCTTCTGCCAAATACCTTGGTGAACTGAAAGGATGAGAGCAGGTGCACTAGGAGAGTTACCTGTCATTTCGGTGCTGGAGAAGTCAGCTCTCTGAGACCCACACCACGTGTGACTTGCACCCCATGTCCCAACTCCCTCTGTGAGGTGAAACACAGTAGCAGCTCCTGGCACAAGGCAGGCACAGGCCTGCAGCATCTGGCAGAGGAATCTGTCAAAGTTTCTATCTATGAAAGCCCCCACATGTGGGAGTGCACACACACACACACACACACACACACACACACACACAAAGCCAATTTGCCACCCATCAATCAACCTGCCACTGAGATAGAATTCCAAAAACACAAAACCCAGGCTCAAAAATTCCTGGGTGATTCTACTTACACAAGGTAGTTTGAGCAGTCAAAATCATAAAGACAGATATCCTGGCATGGTGGCACGTGCCTGTAATCCCAGCACTCGGTAGGCTGAAGCAGGGCGATTGCTGTGAGTTCAAGGCCAGCCTGAACTGCATTGCAAGACCTTGTTTCAAAAAGACAAAAAAAAAAAAAAAACCCCATAGGCACAGAAAACAGGACTGTACTTTCCAAGAATCAGAAGGTGAAAATGGAAAGTTATTGTTAATTTTTTTTCCTGTATGCTAAGGACTGGACTAAGTAAAGCAAGTGTTCTACCTACCCCAGCCTGGAAGTTTTTGTTTAATGGATACTGAATTTCAGTTCTACAGGATGAAAATTTTAGAGATGTATGATGGTGATGGTTGTGCAATTCTATGAATATATTTAATAATCTGAACTATACACTTAAAAATAGTCATGATAAAGTTAACATTTATATTTATTATACCATATTTTCAAATAAAAATATTTCTGCAGTTGGCTCTCACTTTGTTGCCTAGGCTGGTCTCGAATTCCTTGACTCAAGTGATTCTCCAACCTAAGCCTCCTCAGTACTATAATTAGCATGTCAGGCTCAGAAAAATAAGTTTTTAATACGTGAATATGTCACAAATAATATACGAGGAAAACCACAGTCAACTGAAAGACCCCATTGAGATAACAGTGGGATTGAGAAGTTATTCATGTAGTCAACAAACACCAGTGCAACATTAGTGTGAGCACTGAGTGTAAAGTGAACAAAACAAAGGGTGCTTCAGAAATTTAAGACTCACGCATGTGCTTAATGGGCACAAGGTGGGGGAGTCCTTTTTGAGATGATGAAGTGTTTTGTAAGCAGAGAAAATGGTGGTTATACAATATTTTGAATGTTCTAAACACCACTGAATTGTTCACTTTATAAGGGCTAACTTTATGTTACATTAATTTCACCTTATTTAAATAAATAATCAGCCTCCCTGGTAAGCAACCATGGTTCAGGCAAGTGGCGGCCACCCCAGGGGGAGAATCAGCCAGCCTCTCCCAAGATCCACGCCATGTTGGAACTTAGGGCATCGGGAAACCAAGCAACCCACTCACCTCCCTAGTAAGCAGCCGTGATCCTACTGGCATGCAGGCTGAGAATCAAACACCCCATTACCCTCCCCCTCCCCATTAGCAAATGGGAGCCAGAGGTCTGAGCATCTCTTGGGAGGTCAACCATATGCAATATAGCAAATAGGGGTTGTTTCCTTCTACCATCTCTTTGAAGGCAAATATTGTTATCACTCTTTTGCTTTGTTCCGATTAATTGTATTGCTCTATTCAATATCCTGTTTTGATAAGTTCTATAATGTTCTGTATTTTGTTTGATTTTGGTACACATGATTGAAAGAACAAGTATTGTGAAGATAACGAGATATACTATGGTACCTATTACTGTTATCCCGGTGTCCTGCTGTGAAGTTCTGTACCAATTTCACTGCACTGTCTCAATTGGCTTTGTTCTGTCTTGTTCTGTTGTATTTCACTACCTTCAAAATAATAAAAAAAAATTAATAAATAAATAAATAATCAGGCATCTGGCCTGTAAACAATAAAAATTAGGGAGCCCAGTGGTAGAATAATTCCCCATAATGCATTAAACCCTGAGTCCAATCTATTTTACAACTGTAAAAATAATCAGCAGCGAGATATCGTTTTGACCCAGCACAGTATTATACACCTGTGGTCCCAGCACTCAGTAGTCTGAGGTGGTTCTAAGTCCAAGAGTTAAAGGGTAACCTAGCAAGATCCCATCTCAAAAAAAAAATTTTTAGTTCCTCCTCCAGATAATTTCTACCCAACCTGCTCACTGGTTCTAAAAGTTTTGTACATTTTGTTCCTTTGTTCAACATGTCATTTAAATAAAATGAAAAGGCTAATTTACATCACTATTGAAACAATACCCATAGCTGATTTTGATAATTCTACACTGATAAACCTATTCATTCAGAATATCCACTCTATGCCCAGCATAGGGTTACAAATTTAAATAACACCCTGTCTCTCTCTGGCTTGGTCCTTTCTGGTTAATTGAGGAAAGTTTACACGTGATATAAGCTTGTTCTCCTCTATGCAGGGACACTTCCTTCCCACAGCTCACACTCACACACACACACACACACACCTTAGCAGGCTAACTCTCACAATTCTTTACTCTCAGTATAAATTTTTCGAAGATGCTTCCTGAACAAAGCTTTCATAAATAAGGAGGAAAAGATGGGTTGAAGGGAGAAAAAATAATCAAGATATATCACATACAGGTACAAATTTCCTATGATGAATATGATCATTAGGTATGCCTAAAATGCACCAATAAACATACTTAATTTTTAAAAAAAGAAGTGTCCTGGTCTGCACCCCATCACTAGCCTCAATACTCTTATCCTACTTTCATCCTTCCTATATGTCTTCTTAATTTTTAATTTACATTTATTTGCATAACTATTTTTTAAAGAGAAAAACAATGAAAAGCAATGACACAGAATTTCAAAGCAAGATAATAGGGGATTAACAATGGTTAATATAGCATATTGTTATCTTCAAAGTAGTTGCACAGATTACAAGGTATAGACATGAAAAATTAATTGAACCATGTAAGTACAAACTGTTCTTTTCAAAGAACTAATAGAAATTGGTAGTATAGTTATCTTAGCTATCATATATTTATATACATATATATATTATATTTTTTTCCTTTTCCCTTCCTTCCTTTCTCCTTTCCCCCACACCAGTTGCTCTTT
>PVJX010035374.1:0-18289 GCA_004027295.1 Dolichotis patagonum | reverse complement strand
CAGCACACTCTCTTCTCAGACAGCTCAGAAAGAACTCCAGCCATCCAGAAGCAACTGCACACCCACAAATGTATCCCACTAAACAGCTCACATAAGCCCAGCTCAGGGCCCCGAAAGTGCTCCAACCAGCCTGGGGGAAGGAGACAGCGGCCTGGACCATCCAGTCCCAACATTCTTGGCAAATTCTGCACTTCCCTGGCGCTGTGAGTACTGAGGTCTCAGATCCAGAGCTTTGAGGCATGTGGCCAACAGTGGTGTCCGGCAGGGATCCCCTCCCATGCTCTAGCCTGTGCGGGGCACTGCATTCATGGTCTCCAGGGCCCCGGCGGTGTGGCAGCACCCATCCTACCTCTGGGACCCCAACATCCTGCTGCTCCCCCAGGGGTCCGCCATAGACCATGAGCCCAGGGCAGGCTTGAGACCACCCCAAGTCCCTACCCCATGGCCTCACAGGCTCTCACCTGGCGGCCAGCTCTTGGCCCTCCCAAGGGCAGGGCTGACCAATTAAGGGCGGAAGAATAAGCCCCTAACCAGAAATCCAGGTTAAAGCCTCTGAATATGACAGGCAGGTTCCTATTCAGCCAGATGAGTGGTTTTCAGCCATTCAAGGAATAAAGACCCAGCTGCTCAGCCTTGCACAGGCCTGAGGGCCAGGCCCAGAGCAGAGCAGTCAGACCCAGATCCCGTCCCCATGGCCTTGGTGCCCCACAGCCTGGGCCGAGACGCCTGAGGTGCTGGGCGGCAGCAGCAGCTCCTAGGAGTTGGGGGAGGGTACAGTCCCAACAACTGGGCCCAAGGAAGCCACGGGCAGCATGGGGACACTTGGGCAGAGTATTCAGGTGAGGAACAGGAGGGCCAGGGGTGAGAGTTGGGGCTCCCAGTGTGACCTGTGATCGGTTGCAGAAAGGAGACACAAGAAGCAGGGGCGGAGGAACAGGTAGAACAGCGGGAGCTGAGCTGGCC
The DNA here is from genome assembly GCA_004027295.1 of Dolichotis patagonum. Taxonomy (NCBI): domain Eukaryota; kingdom Metazoa; phylum Chordata; class Mammalia; order Rodentia; family Caviidae; genus Dolichotis; species Dolichotis patagonum. The sequence continues at coordinate 17,326 of PVJX010035374.1, read as the reverse complement.
ACTCATCTGGGGACAGATGGGGCCAGGAAGAGCAGGCAGGGCGGGGCCACGGCGTGTCTCTGGCTGGGGACAGGGAGGCAGCAGTGTGTGGGACAGACACAGCTCGAGAGTACGATGGAGACGGCCAGTTCTGAATGTGCCACAGTGGGGTGGTGTGGACCATGGCTCAGCTCACCTGAGACAAGCGGAGAGTTCACAGTCGGCCCGGAGAGACAGGGAGCAGCGCCCCACTCATCCTGCTGGCTGGGCATGGGGTCCCGGGCCCGGGCCCGCCATGGCGTTCGATGCTCCAGCTTGGACGGGGTCAGCAAGGCAGGGGCTGAGCAGAGCAGCAGCGGGGCAGCCCTCTCCCCTAAAGCCCCTGACCTCTAGGCTAAGGGCCCCCGAGGGACGGAGCAGCAGTAACACTCACCTCCGCTCTTCAGCCACTTTTGGGACCCTAACAAGAGACAAAATTAGAACGAATTTAGCTACAGGACCAATCAATTTTCACTCAAGATTCATGAGTCTGGGAAGTGTCATTCTACAAACCTGAATGACCAGACAATGGCGGAAGAGACAGAGGAACAGAAAAGTGGGTAGAGTCAGGTGGCATTTCCCAGGGTTAAAGCAGAGGGGACTTCCTCACGGTGCTGACTTGGGTGAACCGGAGTCTCCTGTTCTAGACTCAGGTGTGTTTGGGGATCTGTCCGCTTCCTCCAAGTCTCAGCGGATGTCACGTGGAGCCTGAGTGACTCCATTTTGGTCGGACCCAGTCTGGTCTGCTTAGACCAGCATAGGAAGCAGTCCCAAGCTGTGACCTCGTGTGCTTTTCTCACAATGCAGAGGAGAGGGAGAGATGGGGAGCACGGCTCCGGCTCTCTGGAATCTTCGAACACCTGGGGAGAAGGACCCCAGCTGCCAACCAAGTCTCAGCCCACTGCAGCCCCAGCAGTTGGCCAAGGGTTCCAGGCCATTGAAATTCCTCCACAACCCTGCTGCCCCAGAGGCCTGACTAGTGCCCCTCCCTCCGCTCTGCACAGGATGCAGACGGTGGCTGCCAGGCTGTGGCTCACAGCTGCAGGCTGCGGTGGGAGCAGGAAGGATGGCTGCGCCTGCAACACCGCCAAGTTCTCAGGGCTCTCCCACCGCCCCCCGCCCCCCACTGACTGGAGTCCCCTGCACTGACACTACTGTGTAACAGTAGTTACACTGCACTGGGTAACAGGGTGCAGAGCCCCTTCCACCACCCTCTCAGCTAAGGGACCTCAGAGGCTCTGGGGGCTATGTCCCCTCTGTGTCCTGCCCTTCCTGTCCCACAGCCCCCAGTCTGTCCCTGGCCATGCCCAGCCCCTCCCTGCATCCCCTGTGTCACCTGCCCACCCCTTCCCACTGGGGACTCAGTGGGGACCTCACACAGCCCCCCACCCCTAGACAGCTGCTCTCCTGGGATCCTCAGGGCCCTTTTCCTCCCAACTTTCCTCCCTCTCACCCTCCTCCCCTACCACCTCTGCCCCTTGGACAAGCAACCTGTACCTGGGAAGTTCTCTCATGATAGGGTGGCTGGAGACAAGCTTCAGAGGGCCAGTGGTGGGCCCAGGAGAGGGGAGCAGAGGGAGGTGGGCAGAGGCTGGCTGCCTGGGGCCTGCTGAGGTCTCTGGGTCAACAGGGAAAGAGAATCCTGTCAGACACCTACTTGGGCAATGCCCAGCAGCTTGGAGGGAGTGAACAACGCTGGATCTGGAGTCTCTGTCCTTTCATTGTGACAATGCCCTCCTGCTGCTCTGATTCCCTGCTCCTCCTCCTCCCTCCTACGCAGCGCTTAGCCCCTGACCCAAGCTCCCTCAGTCTCAAGGACAGTGGGCTGGTGGGTGGTTACCTGGCCAAAGGCAACAGGCTTCCTGCAGACTCTTGGGCTGCCCTGCTTCAGGTAGGCACTGTACAGGTCCCTCCCTGAATCTCCTGGGCTCTCCAGGCCATGGGCAAGTGGCCTACCCTCCTAGATGATCCCAGCACCCCCACAGCTCCTCAGAAACCTCCCCATGACATCCACCTTTCCCCTAGGCCCAAGCCATGAGCTCCACTTTGTTTTTTTGTTTTGTTTTGTTTTGTTTTTATATCTTAACTATCTTTTTCTATACACATATATATCTACACATATGCATATGTTGTTTCTTTCAGTTTCTCACACTAGTGAGACAATACAATATTTACATATGTGTCGTATTTATTTTACTTCTGAGTATGTTCTCAGGTTGCACCCATTTACCTATAAAAGTCTCCAATTTATCCTTCTTTATGGCTGAGTACTACTCCCTTGTATAAAAATGTATCTTTTTTTATCCACTCCTTGGTCAATGGGCATTTAGGTTGTTTCCAAGATCTAACTATTACAAACTGTGCTGCTATAAACATGGGTGCACATATATTGCTGTGGTAGGATGCTTTTAATTCTTTGGGGAAGATTCCTAGAAGAGGAATACCTGAGTCAAATGAGACCTCTAATCCTAGTATTTTGAGGAATCTCCATACTGACTTCCACAGTGGTTGCACCAGTCTACACTTCTACCAACAGTGGAGGCGGGTTCCTTTTTCCCCACAGCCCCTCCTGCATTTGTTATTGGTTGATTTCCCAATAGCAGCCATTCTTTCTAGGATGAGGTAGAATCTCAGTGTTGTTTTAACTTGCATCTCTCAAATTACCAGTGATGCTGAACCTATTTATTTGCTGTTTGTATTTCTCCATCTGAGAGGTGTGTATTTATCTCAGATGCCCATTTTTGAACTGTGTCTTTAAATCTGGGAGGACTGATTTTTTGAGTTCTTTATATGTTCTTGATAATAACCCTTTGTCTGAGAAACAGCTGGCAAACATTTTCTCCCATATTGGTGGGTTGTCTCTTTACTCTGTTGGTGGTTTCTCTTGCTGCGCAAAAGCTTTACAGCAGGATGAGATCCCATTTGTTGATTCTTTTTTTTTTTAATTTTATTTAAAGAGAAAAAACAATACAGAAAAAAGGGTAGAAACAATACAGAACCTCAAAAAAAAAAAACATAAATCACTAGCTGACACACCACATACTGTCCTCCCAGAAATAGCTGTTCATGTTACAAAATTAAGGCATACAAAGTAAACACACAGTGAGGCTGCAAACAGTTACAACAAAACAGGATGGAATAAAGCCAATTGAGACAGTGCAGTGAAATTGGCACAGAACATCACAGCAGGTCACCAGGACAACAGTAATAGGCAACATTGTATATCTCATTGTCTTCACAATAGTTGTTCTTCTACTAGGTACAGCAAAATCAAAGAAATACACAACATTATAGAACACATCAACACAGAGTATTGAATAGAGCCACACCGTTAATCAGGACAAAGCAAAACGGCGATAAAAATATCTGCCTTCAGAGATAGTAGAAGGAAACTCCCCCCACTTGCTGTACCAAATATGGTCACCTCCTAAGAGATACCCAGATCCCTGGATCCCAACTGTTAACGGGGGCGGGGGGAGGGGGGGAGATGTGGTATGTTTGATTCTAAGCCAGCGTCCGGGTAGGCAGCAGGCTGGTTGCTGGTTGGCTCAGCGCCCTAAGTTCCAACATGGCGCGGATCTCAGGAAACACTCTTGCTTATTTCCCCGCCCTGGGGTGGCCACGGCTCATTTGTTGATTCTTTGTGATAGTTCCTGTGCAATCAGGATTTTGTTCATAAAGTCTTTGCCTACACCAACTTCTTAAAGAAGACTTAATGTTTCTGTTTTAATAATAAGAGCTTTGATCCATTCTGATTTTAGCTTAGTACATGATGAAAGATATGGGTCCAGTTTTAGTCTGTGGTATGTGTAGAGCCAATTTTTCCAGCACCATTTATTAAAGAGGCTATCTTTCTTCCTGCGAATGTATTTGGCACCAAGATACATTCAAAGATAAAGTGGCTTAGTGTGTCTGGAGTTGTTTCTGCATCTTCTAATCTGTTCTATTGATCTTTAGGTCTGGGGGGGTTGTGTTTTTTGTTTGTTTTGTCAGTACCACACTGATTTTATCACAGTAGCTTTAGAGTATAATTTCAAGTCAGGGGTTGTGATGCCCCCTGTCTTGTCTTTGTGGCCCAGGGTTGCCTTTGCTATCCTAGGCCTCTTCTGGTTTCAGATGAATTTTAGGATTCATTTCTCTAATTCTGTGAGATGTGCTATAGGAATTTAGATTGGGATTGCATTGAATCTGTATAACAGTTTTGGAAGTATGGCCATTTTCACTATATTGGTTCTTCCTACCCAAGAACACAGCTCTCCATTTTCTAATATCCTCTTCAGTCTCGTTTTTCAGAGTACTGTAGTTTTCAATGTAGAGGTCTTTTCTATCCTTTGTTAGATTAATTCCTAGGTATTTAATTTTTTTGGATGCTCTTGTGAAAGGTATTGTTTCCCTGATTTCTCTCTCAGTGAGTTTGTTATTTGTGTACAAGAAGGCTATTGATTTTTGAGTGTTGACTTTATATCCAGCTGTGTTACTGTATTTGTTTTCTAAATCTAGTAGTTTTTGGTGGAGTTTTTGGGGTCTTCTAAGTGGAATATCATGTCATCTGCAAACAATAACTTCTTCCTTTCCTATCTTTATTTCTTTCTCTGTCTAATTGCTCCAGCTAAAGTTTCCAGGCCTATGTTGAATAAGAGTAGAGACAATGCACATCCTTATCTTGTTCCTGATTTTAGACAGAAAGCTTTTGGTTTTTGTCCATTTAGTATGATGCTGGCTGTTGATTTGTATGAGCTCTACTTTGTTATATGAAGTATTTAATCCTGAGAGGCTACAGGAGTGTGGGCTTCAACAAACCCAGCTTGAGCAGAGGAGGCCCAGACCAAGAGAGTACAGTCTGGGGCATAGCCAATGGGTCACCACCCATGATGACCTAGGAAAAAAGGATCCTTTTAGAAAACTCCAGTCTCCTCCCTATAGAAGTGAGGAGCTGAGTGTGGTGAGGACTAAGACAATGACTTGTCTGGCTCAGTCCACCTTTATTAGGTCCAAAACAAAGGGCTGGGAAACTGAGGAAAGCACAGGCAATGAGCAGGACCTTGGGGGTCACTTCAAGGACGTCTCCAAGTAATGAATCAAGTCAGTTCAGTAGAACATGAAGACATGGTAGAAGTGAGACTATAGGAATAATTTCTGCAGCTGCAGTCTCTGTCTTCTTAATTGTCTTCTTAATTGGTGTTTAAGTCAAGTGTCCTCAGCTGTGGCCTTGTCTTGCCTTCTGAGGTCTCTCTGGCCTCACAGGCCACTATAGGTCTCAGCCAGGACCAGTGATTCATAGAGGTTCACTTACTATAAATCACCTCCAGTCACCAGGCAAGGGGCCAAGGCCTAGGACAGACTCACAGATAAACACAGAAAGCCAATAAGTTAAATTTAAATCCTGCTCAGAACCACTTCATAGTGGTCTCCAACAAGATGTTCCTATGTTTGGCCTGCTTGCCTCAGGTGCCCACACCCCAAAACCATGCAGGGGGCCTCATTGCAGCCTTTCTGGGCTCTGGGCTCTGGGCTCCACAGTGCAACCTGGGAACTCTTGAATTAAAGATCAAAACCACCATAGACCACTGGGGAAGATAACAAAAAGACTGGCTGGGGAACCCCATCTGGCTCTCATAAGTCACCAGTAAGATGACAAGAGACCAGCCCACCCTGAGGGACCAGGGTATCCTCCTATAACCCCTAGGTCTCAGGCGCCCTGAGCCCAAGAGGGATCTGTCCCCATGTCATAGCCAGAGGGCCCTGTGACCAGACTGGTGACATCCTGCCACCAGTCTTCACCCACAGATGGTGAGGGCTCTGCTGTGGGTTTGGGAATGGACCCAGAGGCCTGGCAGGAGGCCAGCCAGCAGGAGCCTGTCGGAGGAATGCCAGGGAGCAGAACTGGCACCCAGGCCCACAACCCTAAGTGCTGTTTCAGGCCTAGTCCACAGTGTAGGGCCTGGGGCAGGCACTGCTGAGGCCCAGCTTCCTGCATCTCATGACAGTGAGAGGCCACATCCTACCTTCTGGGGGTATAGGAGACAATTTGAGCGACTCACCTTGACTGCAGAAGGACTGCTGCAACATTAGTTAAATCGAGGCTTATTTCCATATACTGTTCCATACAGAGCAGGCTATGCTGTTCCCTTCTCCTTCAGTCAGCTCTAAGTGATGTAGATAAGGCCAACTAAGGTAGTAGTGTGTGATCTTTTAGGCCAACTAACAGTTTCCTGTTTCCTTGCATAGTGCTCTCTGCAAAAGATTGAAACACAGTGGGATGGCAGAGCCACTCAGTTCCAGGAATGTTGGCTGAGTACTGGCCTCAAAGTCAGAGGCTATGACTCCCCAGGGCGCAAAAGTTTACATATCAGAAACTAAAGCAACAGCCTCCTAGTACAATTCAAATGCTACCTTCTGCATCATTCTCCCTGCATTTTGCAAAGATGCTTTTCTCCCCACCTGACTGGCCCACCTGGCTCTGAGGTATATGGTGGCTTCTGTGCATCCCCAAGTGACCCAAGAGGCCAGGCTCCCCTAGCACCTGGGCCTGGAGAAACAGCAGGGGACCAGGTAGGGACTGGACAGGCCCCAGCCCCAGCTGCCAAGACCCTGGTCTCTTCTCTGAACTGGTACCCTAGTTGAGAAAAGCCCCACTCTCAAAGAGCCCTGCACTGCCCAAAGTACAGGGACCAATGGTGGCTTCAGGACCTGGGCACCATGTCCTGTCACATAGGTCCAACATCAACCCCTCAAGAAACTCTCAGACATCCTCCACCCAGCGTGGGGTGCCAAGCCATCACCTTGATTCTAGAGGTCATCCTTACCTCAGCAGCCTCCTGCTTGTGCCAGGCAGCTCTTAGACGAGAAAGGCAAAAACAAGATGGTAGTGACAGGCATTCTGGGGAATGAGACACAAAATGGACCCCTGGGCCTGCCACTACACACTGCACACTGCATGGGCTTGAGCCAGAGGCAGAGGGTTCAAAGTCCCCACATCCCTCCCCCCATGCTTTGGGCCTCGAGGTGACTCATTTAATGTCCAGAAAGAGGGGCCCTTGAGGGCAAAAAGCCATACTGGGCTAGTGGGGTGTTTGGAAAACCCACATTCTCACCCAGAAGGGGTGAAGAGTGAGAAGGTGAGGGCCATACCTCACTCAGCCCAGGAGATGACCTTTATCTTGAGTACCGGATGCACAGCCAGTCCTGCTCACTGGGCAGACCACAGACTCAGCCACCATAGCTTAAAGGCTAGCTCTGCCTGCCGCACCAAGAAACCAACTGAGCCTGGGTTGGACCCCAGAGTCCTTCCAGGCCTGGGGCCCCTGCCTCCCTTCCAGGGGCCATCCCCTGCTGAGCCAGGTGGCTGTGGGCCTGGTTAGCCCAGGAGTCAGCAGTATTCCTCCCTTCCATCAATCCGGTCCTGCCATAACCTTCCACTGGTCCTGGTCACCAAACATGCACAGATGGCCCCCCTGGAAAAGCCAGAGACAGACATTCCCACAGCCATGTAGGAAGCAGGCCGGGCTATCTTGTGCACCCTGGTCAGCTCTCATGCATCTAGGACCCCAGCCCGGACCTCTCTCTTGACTCCCACGCCAGGTCACAGGCTGGCTGCCTCTTCCTTTCCCACTGTCACACTGTCCCCTCTGGGCTCATTTTTTTTATTCCTTTACCCCAACACCCAGCTTAGAAAGCCTCACCTTCCCTGGAGAGCCTGCCCTGAGCTCTCCACGTGCCACACCACCCGCTCCTGGGCTCCTTGCTTATCTGAAGCTTCCTGCATGCACCTCTCCTACCCAGCACCCTGGGCACTGCCCATCTCAGCCCAGCCACCCTCTTGTTCCCAGGATATCTGTGCCAGGCAGAGATGGCTTTGTGCAGCCTCAGCCTGTCCAGCTTCTAGGGGACTCAGGAAGGGTCTGAACAAGAGACAAGTCCACCCATCACTCCCTGCACCCCTCCCACCACACCTCAGCCTGGGCTGCAACAGGCCCTGGAATCCTGGGTCAGCCCCTGCCTGCCCTGAGCCTGGACAGTCCTGTCCCCAGGAATAGGTTCCTGGGTTTCTCAGCACAGTCCCCCTCCTGGTGCAGTGGCTGAGCAGGTTCCCCCAGTCCTGGGACACTGTGGGCTGTCACTGTTTTCAGGAGCCAGAGCCAGGCCAGCCCTGAGAGGGCAACCTGGCTGCCTCTGGGAGAAGAGCCGCCTGCCCTCTGGCGGCTGGACAGGGCAGAGCTGGAGACAGCCACATCCAACATCACAGCCGCCCTTCTAAGGAGGAAGACAGAGTAAACAGGCAGGGTGCTCCACAGTAAATGCCTGGTGCAGGAGGGGCAAGCAGTTTGTCCTCCAACCTCTCCAGTACCTCGCTACTGTCCCAAAATAGGAAGGGAGAAAGGAAGAGAGCGAGCCCCATTTGAAGAAGTGAAAGGTGCCTTCCAAGCGGGGCGCACCCAGGGGTGCTGACTCCCGCTGGGCTTGCAAGGCTCCTGAGGTCACAGAAGGAACTGCTCTGGGGAAAAAGGGCCACTGGGACCTCGTATCCCCTGTCCCTTTCTGCTGTGCACCTCTCTGGGCTTGTTTTTATTTTCTTTCTTTTCTTTTTTTTTTTATTGGTACCAAGGATCAAACTCACGCTTGCAAAGCAGGCGCTTTTGTCGCTGAGCTAAATCCCCGGCCCCCTTGTTTTTATTTTCATGAGCTTCCTCTGGAAAGCTGCTGGGAGTCCTTTTAAGGGCGAGGCTGAGGCAGTCCTGAATGATCTCTGCCGTGGAGAGGGTGCTGTGGAGAGGGTCCCCGAGGCAGAGGAGGCAAGGAAAGAGGCTGTCTCCACTTCTGGGCTCCAAGGTCAGGCAAGATCACCTACTCCTCGGGGTGGAGCCCTGGCAGCCCTCGAGGGCCACAGGCTCCTGCCCCGAGCCCTGCTGATCCTCCCAACTGCCAAGGGACCCAGTCCCACATCAGACAGGAGAAACAGCCTGAGAGACCACAGGGCCAGCCCAGGGGTGTGGGAGACTAAGTTGCCTCCTGAGTCCTTCATAAACTCATAAACCCTAAAAGCTGCCCAGCACACTGGCTGCTCTGCACCATCCCAGCAGCCAGACCCCATGTTCCACGTCCTGGGCAGAATCTCTGAGACTGAACGCTCACCCACTGAGAACACATTAGTGGGGAAGAGGCACACTATGTCCACCAAGTAGTCTGCCACCTACAGGGCCTCCTATGCAGCTCTGACCTGTGGAATGGCTTTCACAGGTGACCTCCTGCTGGGGAGACCTGCCAGCTCCAGGAACTACCTGCAGGGCAGAGTGGGAAGCTCAATGCAGACTCAACCCTCCAACCCTGGCATGCTCCGGGAGCTGAGCAATCATTGCCTTCCAGTGGGCCCCTGGTGTCCTCTGCTCTAGCTCGCTGAACCTGCCATCTCTGCTTCCGGTAGCTGTTATCTGAGGCTTATGAACGGAGATCTGTGGCAAATCAGCAGAACAGAAACCAGCTTGTCGAAACCAACATCCTTGGTAGCGACCACAGCACAACAGGTGAACAAAGAGGAAAGAACCACTTCTGTGGGCCAGTGACCAGGTCCCAGCAGCAGCTCTGAAAGGGCTCCAGCAAACCCCCACCCTGCCCCGGAGCAGCCCACCTTAGGCCTGCAGGGCTCCCTTCCCTCTGCCCACTTTTGCACAGCCACTGGGCCCCCTGTGGGGTGACCAGGGGGGACTAAGAGGGCTAGGGTTGATATGGGTGTATGACATAGGACCTCCAAATAATCTAAGGAAAAACACTGAGTTCGTGTTCTCTACAATTGAAGAATGAATTCTTCAGAGGTTAAGAGTAGGAAGTATTTATTGAGAGAAAGAAAGCTTCTGTCTAAGAGGGACAGAAGGGGTTCTGAGTGGGTGGCCCAGGAAACTAGCTTTTTAAGGAAGTTTCATGGGTAAACCATGAGGTGAGGTATTTCTAAGGTGGGACAAAACTAAAGTTAACCAATGAGATTAAAATGATAACCACATAGGGTAGCATTGATCCAAGGGGAAGTCACAAGGTGGGCGTGAGGTAGAATAAAACTACGGTCAGCCAATAAGATTATGAGTATAACCGCTCAGGTAATATTAAGTGGGAAATAAGTCAGGTAGCAAGTGTAAGTGGACTGAACAAGGATTTTCTGGGAAGGAGTGGGCTGGGGAGGTTTGGTCCTCCAGGCCAGGTGATTGGTGCTTATTTAGGACATCAATCACTGCTGTTTGTCCCTATGGGAAGTACGTGGGTGTAGTCATTTTTGTTTTGAAGCCTGTCAACCAATGTGGCTCCAGCTGCAGTTGTAACATGTTCTTATCTTCTGCATTGGCTGCATTGGTCCACCCTTGTCTAACTGCCTGTAATATTTCTAAATAACGTAGCTGTCTATAGTAAGGTCAGCACTGCACTGGCCGTGAGAAAGCTGCCCCTTAGTGTGGCAGGAAATGGAAAAGAGGGCCCTGTGCTGGCACACTTTAACCCAGTTTGTAATTCACCAAAGCAGAAATCCAGGAGGATTATAGAGAGTACAAAGCCAGCCTGAACTACATAGCAAGACCCTGTTGCTAAATAAATAAATAAATAAATACCCAGACATAGAAGCATATTGAAGAACTTTATGGAAAATTGGAAAATGTTAAGAAACATTTAAGCATAGAAAACTCTTGGTACTTGTTTCCGATACACATCATGAAAGATGGAATACTAAACCAGTCCTTTTGGTTATATGAGACAGTCTGGTGATGGCCAGGAATGCTCCTGATGAGACCCCTCCTGCAAATGACACCCCAGAAGTCAGCTGTGGCTCCTCCAGCAGCCTACAGAGGCTCTGTCTCTGCTTCTCCTTCTGTCGCGCCTCATTTTTGCGTTTTTGCCGTCAGGGGCAGCAAATGCAGCACTGCACTGTACTCTGCCGACCCAGACCTCAGGACAAGTCACCCTTCCAGTGGAAGCTAGTGGCTCCCTCAATTCCTACTCTTTTGGTCACAGTGAGCACAACTGGAAACAACTGAAAGCAATGATGCAGCACCCCCAGGGCGATGAAACCCCAGAAACCTCACACATAAGGTGAGAGCATTTCATATCTTAGACCAAACGGCATGCTTCTCCTTCTACTAGAAGAACAAAAGTGACTCAGTGTTCTCTTTGTACCCTGGAATACCTACAAAGACCAAAGTCTCGAAACCACCAGTCTGGCAACACTGGAGGTCATCTGATGGGGGAGGCTGAGCAAGGAGACCAGGAAGGCGAAATGGAGAAGCTGGGGAGGAAGCAGGGGAGGTGCAAATGGGGAGGAGGAGAGGCGGCAGCCAGCGATGCAAACCTGAGTGGGGGCACTCAGGTGTCTCTTCAGAGAATGGTGCACCCTGAGACAGGAGTTAATGAATGCATTTTCGTAAGTAACGTTTTGTTTTGCTGTGATCAGACCCAGGGCCTCCAGGTGCTAAGGAAGTGCTCTACCACTGAGCCACACCCCAGCCCCTCAAATATGACATTTTAATTGGCTTGTTGGATAGAAAGATAGATAGATGAAATGAGAAAACCCATCCCAGTAGGGAGAACCAACCATGGAAAATGCCATGTGACTGAAGCACAGAGAACAAAAACTTCACAAAGTGCATTTAGTGGGGACTTACAAAGAGAAATGTGTCTCGAGCAGCACAAGAGTCCCTGTACCCCAAAGCAGGAGGAAGGGGCTCATATGCTAAGTTACACAGAGGTGAGCCACAGCCAGCCAGACATACCTGGCCTTTCTCAAGAATTGGTAATAAGTCTAAGGCCACTTAGAAAACAGTCCTGGCAGTGGGTAACTGACTATCTAAAGACTTCATTTGTCTCATAGATTTCAGGATGTGTGCCAGGGTCACCTGGCAGGCAGGGCAGCAGCTATATCCAAGAGGCAGTAATCATACCAAGCTGGAGTCCTAAGGCAACACACTTGCAACACAGAAATTGAAGTGGTTCCACTAAACCACACTTTAACTATTTTATTTAAGCACAGTGCCTGATATTTGAAGATTGCTTTTTCAGATCATCACCTGTTTCAGGTGTGTACCCTCCTGGAACTTATCCGAGAGTACGTTTCTCTGGGGGGGAGCACTGCAGCTCAAGCCTAGGGCCTCATGCGTGTCAGCCAAGCACGTTCTCGCTGAGCCGCACCCCTCCCTTACATAACTCATCATTCGTGACAGCCCAGACATGCAGTGAGCCTGAGTGTCTGTGATGCTTGATTGAGTGTGTCAACTTGAAAGTTTAGTTAAGAGAAGCCTAATCGGCTCGGCAATGCTACACCCTGGGGTGTTGAAGACACACCCTAGGGCAACCTGGACGGTATAAAGGGGACACGAGGAAGGACAGATCTGTTTCTGTTCTTCTGAAGAGCTCCGGTCTTTGCCTTCACCTTGGATGTTATCTCCTGGCTTCCAGTACACTGACCCCACAGCTTTCCGTACTCTTCAGCCTTCCATCACAGACCTATTGGCCTCCTGATAGGGACTTGCACTGACTGCAGTGAGCTCCAGACCTTAGACTGAATCCTTCAGTCTTCAGTGCACAAACACCCACTGCATGTTTCTCATCCACTCTACGGGTGACCACTGTAAGCCAATCTTGTAAATTCTTATATTCTTGTATATTGTGTGTTATGTCTGTTTCTCTAGTGAAACATTGACTGATAGTGTCCATCACCAGATAAATAGGTAAGTTAAAATTATATATATATATATATATATATATATATATATATATATATATATATATAATTTTTTTTTCAGCTTTTAAAAGGAAAAAAAAAAAAAGCCAGGCGTGGTGGTGCACACCTGTAATCCCAGCACTTGGGAGGCTGAGGCTGAGGAATCATTGCAAGTTTGAAACCAGCCTGGGCTACAAAGTGAGTTCAAGGCCACCCTGAACTGCATAGCAAGATCCTATCTCAAAAAGACAAAAAAGAAGAGGAAGAGGAGAAGAGAGAACATAAAGAAGGAGATGGAGAGGGAGAGGGAAAGGGTGAGGGAGAGGGAGAGATGAAAAGAAAGAAGAAGGAGGAGGAGGAGGAGGTAGGAGGAGGAGGAAGGGAGGGATGAGGAGGAGGAGGAGGAAGAGGAGAAGGAGGACGAAGAGGAGGAAGGAGGAGAAGGAGGAAGAGGAGGAGGAGGAGGAGAAAAGTCCAATGGGGCATGGTGTTGCATAGCTGTAATCCCAGGACACTTGGAGGCTGAGTCAGAAGGATTACCACAAGTTCAAAGCCAGCTTAGGTGATTTACTGACTCAACAAGATCTTGGATTTAAAAAAAATTTTTTTGAGACAGGGTCTTGCTATGTAGTCCAGGCTGGTCTTGAACTATGTATCTCAGGCTGGCCTCAAAACTCATGGTGATCCTTCTGCCTCAGCTTCTTGAGTGCTGAGATTATAGCCATGTATCAAAATAATTTTTTAAAAACAGGCTAGGAATGTTACTTAGTGTGAGGACTCTGGGTTCAATTCCAAGTGCCAGAAAAAAGGACTGAGGAGGGAAGGAGGAAAAAGAGGAGCAGCCTTCCCTCTCTGGGGGGCGGTTGTGAGTGTGGCCAACTTTCAGCAGCCCGAAGGAGAGAGACCCTGGTGAGTCGGGACCTGCACAGTGCAGTTGACTTGGGCTGCCGGGAGAACAAGGACCTCCTCCCCTCGCTGGGGGGTGGCTGTGATCCTGCCTGCATATGGGCTGAGAATCAGACATCTCATGGCGTCCTGTCCTCCATCCCGTTTCCCCCCATCCCTCCCCCCTGCTTAGCAAGATTGGCTATATTATTTAGTATGAGCTCCCCATATGCAAAGATAAGGACAACCATTTGGAAGAAAACAAGAGACAATATGACAGTGAAGATCTCTGGTTGTCTAGCTTTGAAATTTATGCTTTCTTATGTCCCGTTTGGTTCTGTTTTGTTGTGTTTAATTTTACTGCCTTTTAAAATAAAATTTAAAAAATTTAAAAAAAAAAGACTGCCTATACTGCCTGCTGCTAGGGTAGTGTTCCTATAACTGTAAGCATAAGATTATGGGACATGACTCACTTTACAGGTAAAAATGCAAGTAAAATTTTGAAAGGCACAATAAAATTTAGAGATGAACTTTTATAATTTGATGTATAAAGATTGCTTTAACTCAGCTATGGTAAAATGTGAAAGTTGTATTAGCAAATTGTTTACTTGTAATAGTTCATTTTAATCAGTGGTATTTGTTATATGTTTAATTATTTCTTGCTGTGTTCTAGAAAAAGAAAAAGAAAAAGAAAAAGAAGAGCAGAAGAAAGAAGGTGGTCCTGTCCATGTTTGTGATAACATGGATATTCCAGAGGACATTAAGTGAAATAAACCAGGCACAGAAAAATGAATTGCACATGATCTCATTTATATGTTGTACTGTATTAATTTCTTCTGGTTGAGACAGTGTCCAACATCCACAACCTCCAGGAAGAGAAGTTTAGTTTGGTTCAGTTTGGAGGAATTCAGTCCATGGTTGGCTGCCTCCCAGGTAGGAACATCATGGCAGAAATGTGTGGGGGAGGGCCAGGAATATAGCTTAGTGGCACAAGCACCTGCCTTGCAAGCACAAGGTCCTGAGTTCAATTCCTGGCAACAACAACAACAACAACAAAAGAGGATAACAATATGCAACATATTATCAAAAAAAGGAGGGGCAGGGATTTAGCTCAGTGGCCTAAGCGCCTGCCTGACAAGCATGATGTGGTGAGTTCATTCCCTGGTACCAAAAAAAAAAAGGGTGTGGGGGGGGCAAAATTACTTGGTTGATAGGCGCCAGGAAATGGAACAAGGGGACAGTGCCAGAGAGGGACGGCCAGGGCACCGCATATAGCACCAAGCCCACACCTCCAAAACCCTGTACATGATATAACTTGAATCTTTTTTCCCATTCCTCTACCCTTCCTTCACCCTTTCCTTCCCTCCCCATTTACAAAAGCTTTGTTTTCATTTTTTCCTTTTCTCACTTTCTACTTTCTTCTTTCCTTTCTCCTTCTTCCTTACTTGTTCTCCTCCCCATTTGAGTATTAAATGTACATTACTGAAAATTGCTAGAATAATTTTAAGCGTCTGCACTACACCAAAAAATGACATATGAGCTAGTGCATGTTAATTAGTTTGACCTAATTGTTCCACAATGTATTTCAAAATACGCACATGATATACAATTTTGACAATTAAAAAAATAAACGTCAGGACGGGGGATATAGCTCAGTGCCACAATACCTGCCTGGAAAGCGCAAGGTCCGTAGTTCGATTCCAGGTACCAAAAATAAATGAACAAATAAATGTTAAACAAAAATTTTAATGGTACTGATAAGAGGAAGTGTGTGAAAACCCAAATTAAAAAGTGTCTGACACTGCAGGCGCAGTTCAGGGGTAGAGCAATCGCCTAACACGAAGGAAGCCCTGGTGGTGGTGGTGGTGGTGGTGGTGGGGTGAACCGAACACTTGTTCTGCTCAAAACAAAGTTCTCAGCGTCATCAGTGATAGGAAAAAGTACATTAAAACCTAGTGAGATACCACTTCCTCTCCGTTAGGATGGCTAAGAACGTCACAAAAGCAGGAACCGTCTAGCGCGACTGACGCAGGGCGCCAGTGGCCAGTCTGACGCTGCCAGCAGTGTGCAGTGCCTATGCGCAGCAGAAACCTCTGTCAGCGTCCCGTTAACGACACGCGCAAAGGGCCAGAAAGGCCACAGGCTGCCCCGGGCCCCGTCTCTAAGACTGATGGGGTCGGAGTGGGGTCACTTGCTCTTTCCGTCTAAGGCTGGGCCTTGCAGCCAGAGGGTCTGCAGCCTCACTCCTCACCCGCCAGGGTCTGCTTGCCTGGGCAGAGAAATGGCCTGGAGCAGTGGCAGGGAGCGACTTACGCCGGACTGGGGCTGTTCCTCGTGAGCCGCCGTAGCCAAGACTACGCCCTCTCCCGTTCCCCCCCCCGGCACATGACGCCATCTGGCCAATCACAGAACGACAGGCTGCGTCTTAGGGGCTGGGGCGGAGATGGGCACTCCCAGGAGGCGGTAAGAGCCAACCGGCTAGAGCCGGGTTAGGCGTCGGGTGTCGTGTGCGTGCAGGGCCGAAGTCCTCAGGTCGTCTGCGAGACGCCAGTCTTGAGGCGTGCAGTGTATCGAGTGGCAAGCTAATGTTCTAAGGAAAGGCCCGGAGGATCGAAAACTTCGTCCAGTCGGAGGCCGGGGCGCGAGGACCCTGGCGAGTGAGCGGAATGCCAACCCAGAAGACAAGTGTCCCGGCCGTTCTTGTCACAATGTGTCTGGGGTCCTGACATAGGCATGCGCCCCGTGGGCTGGGGACAGAGCAGGTGACTCTCGTTATCACTAACGGAAAGCCCGACTATGTGGCCCTGAGGACACTGTGTGGCCCCGAGACCTCCCCGGCAGGAGACATGGCCTGGTGCAACAGGGGACGGCCCGGGGACACTTAATTAATCAACGCTGGGGATTGAGCCCGGGGCTTTTGCATTCAGCTACTCCCCCATCCCTTTTTTAATTTGTTGAAACGATCTCTTATTAAGTCCCTCAATTGCCCTGACTAGGCTCAAACTTGATCCTCCTACCTTAGCCTCCCAGAGCGCTGGGGTTACAGATGTGCGCCATCACGCTGGGCCCTGGCGACAGTTACAGATTTGAGGAGCTACACTGCACTTACTACAAAGCACACTTAAAGTGTGCAGACCAGTGTCGTTGGCATATTCAGAATCGCGGAGGTTATTCCCGATAGCTAATTTTCATTTTCATACTCCAGAAAGAACTCTGTACCTGTTAGCAGTCACACTCCACCTTTTAAACCCCCACAGACTTACCTCTAAGAAATTTTTAAAAATTAAAAAAAAAATTAGTTATCTGAAGTACAAAAATGGTCGTCCTATACAATATTTTTAGTTCCTAAACTTGGCCACCTGAGATGGGTATCCGAGCACTCTCTTGTGGAAAGTGAACTGTACCCAGTTCACTTCTGCTCAGGGCGCATTTGCACATGCACCACCACCTTTGGATTTCCAAAAAAAACAAAGCCTCAAAAAAGTAGGCTCTGTCAGGAGCTGTCCTGAGCGCAGTCCTCAATAGAAGGTTTTGGCCCCATCTCATAGCTTCGAAGTCTTTCAAAGTTTTAAATCATCAATTGGAATGGTGTTATCCTGTTTTGTTTGACTATATCATACGTGATGATATGAACAGCTGTTTTGAAGAAAACATTATGACAGCTATTGCTGATTTAATATTATCCTTCTTAGAAGTCCTACCATGCTTTTTTTTTGTTCTATTACCATTGGT
>PVJX010035373.1:0-18288 GCA_004027295.1 Dolichotis patagonum | reverse complement strand
GTCTGCCATGATTTTGATGGGTTTTCCTTTATAGGTGATCTGTTTCTTTTCTCTGATGGCTTTTAATATTCTGTTCTTATATTGAATTTCTGGGATCTTGATTATTATGTGTCTGGGTGTAGCTCTGTTTGGGTTGTAGGTGGCTGGAGTTCTGTATGCTTCATACCTCTGCATATCATTTCTTTTTCTATGCTTGGGAAATTTTCATTAATAATTTCTGTGAATAGACTTTGTAATTCCTCTGTTTTGATTCCTGCTTCTTCATTCACATGGTTTATTCTTAAGTTATAGATCCTCTTGTCATCTTCCATTCTTTGTATCTTTACTGCCTGCTCCCTTGTTATTTTTAAGAGATCTTCCCTTTCATGATCACACATTGCAAGCCTGTGTTCAATTTTTGATAGTCTATCTTTGGTTTCTTTCAATCAGTTTTGCCAGATTTCTATGGAGTCTTTAGTTTCCTGATAGTCTCTTTGAATCTGCTTCATGAATTCTAGGTTTTTTCTGTATTCTTCATTAAATGTTTCTCTCCTTTTGTGTTCCTCCATTCTTCCGTCTGTGTCTTCTTGAGAGGTGCCCAGCCTTTCTTTTATTAATCTACTTATCTCTTGTTTAATTTGAATTAATATTTCAGTTTTGGTCCTGCTTACAAGGTCCTGAAGATATCTCTTTATGTCCGCTAATGCTGTGTTTGATGTTGCATTTTTGCTGCCCTCAATCTCTCTGGTATTTTCCTCTCCTGGATCAATGTTCTCAGGGTTGGGGGCTGGGGGTATTTTCTTATTTCTCCCTTTCATCATGTTTTTGGTTCCTTCCATACAAGTGTACAGTGTAATTCCCAGACCCTTTTCTTGTTGGTTAAGGCTCCTCTAGAGTGCACAGGCTAGGAGCTTTTGCCCTCTTCAGTCGGTTATCAGAGGTTAGAGTTCAGGCACAGGCAGTGTGCGCTGGCTCCTCCCCTATAGGCCAGTCAACCTTTGCAGGCCTTCACTGCGTCAGTGTGCACCAATCTCAGGGAATTAATTTGCAGTGACTCACTGGGTCCCAGCCAGGGGCTCAGCCTAGTCCAAGCAGATTCCACCAATCCGCTCGGCAAGGGGAGCAACCAAGTGACTCCACTTCCTTATGGAGTTAGGGCTCTCCTGCCCAAATACAACATGTCATCCAGTCGGTTTCCCCTTTCCCATGGGAGGGTCTTATTCCCATCACTCACCGCGTGTTGATGCCAGTCCCTGAGAACTGCTGGGCTCCCCAACCTCCGACTTCAGCGTGGCTGCAGTGCGAATTCACGGTGCCTCTGGGTGGGTCACGTGTAGGGCCGGTCCGTGCGAGCCGCACACAGGGCGGTCAGCTCTGTGCTCCGGCAGCTCAAGCCAGTCGCTTTGGCGCAGATCGCTTTGTCAGGTCTCCGGCAGGGATTCAGGCAGCTCGAGGAGTGTGCTATTTTCGCTGATCTTAACTTCTCTTATGGTAGCCCCAGGACCTCATATCAAGCATTTTTTTGCACTTTAGTTTCTTCGTGGGTTGTGAAAGTCCATCTCTCTCTGTTTGGGTCTCTCCAGGGTGTTTTATTCTGGCATTAAGCTGTCTCTCTCAGAGAGGGTCCCTCTCCTGCTACCTACCAGTCCGCCATCTTTGGCACAACTCTATTGTTTTATTTTAAAAATAATAAAATCAAGCAAAATAAAATAGAATAAATTCAATCAAAACATAACAGTGAAAGTTATACAGGACTTCAAATTAAGATAATAGGAAATCAACAATGGCTACCATAATGCATCATGTTATCTTTAAAATAGTTGCTCATATCATCAGACATATTGAAATCAAACAAAACAGAACAGAATAAAACCAATCAAAACAATGGAAATGATACAGGACTTTAAGACAAGATAATAGGGAATTAACAATGGATACCACCTTCAGAAGAAAATGCCCCATAGTTGTTTTACTGTACATCATTATCTTCCAAATAGAAGCTCAGACCACCTGATCTTGGCCTGAAAAGTCAATCAAATACTAAACACTATAAGAATTAAAATGTTTTTTTCTACCTCAGTAGCTATCATCCCAGCCTGTGTTTCTCTGGATCAGCCGGTTACTTACGGGGGTGGGGGAAAGCGTGTTTCCCAGCTCACATGTTGATCAGCTCATGTGATAACCAGCTCACAGCAAGGGACCGAATTCTTTCTCTTCTCAGGGGCCCATGACTGTGGCTGACTCACAGGAAGGAGTTGGCTTCTTGTGTCTCCTCCTGGCAGTCCACATGGCTACCATTGGCTCACAAGAAGGGGTTGGCTTATTGTTTCTTTTTCTGGCAGCCTGTGACTGCCACTGGCTCATATGAAGGGGTTGGCTTCTTGTTTCTTCTCCCGCTGCCCCACTGATTCACAGGAAGGAGTTGACTACTTGTTTCTCCTCCCTGTGGCCCATGACTGCCACTATAGCATTATTTCATTTTAGAGAAGAGTTTTCCAAAGGAACAACACTTGTCTCCATGTATATTTCAAGGAGAAATGCAACCCTGCAGAAAACTTCATCCTTTAAGCCACAATTAGGAAAGCAAAGTCTCGCACTTCTGTTTTCTTTGGTTTGCCTTAGTGATGATGTGTTGATGCTTTTCACTGGAATGAACTGTTAACTTCTGAAATGTGGCAGATTTCATATAAACATTAGATCTGTGACTTCTCTAGAAAAATCCCCCAAATCTGGCAGCCCCAATTCTGTTTTCTCACAGAGCCACGTTGGTCTGCTCCAGTGCTGATGTCTTTGCCCTGGGCACCACCATACCTTCAGCCACCTGCCCCAAAAATGTTCATTTTAGCCTCATGGGGCCAAATGCCTATTGATTTCTTGTGTCACCCTGTCCTGGTGTTTGCCATCATGCCACACACTAGACATGCCTCTTTGTTGCTCACTTGGCTCATGCAGGCGTCTGGCTTTTCCTGTAGACCTCTAAGCCTTAGGATCCATTTAAATTAGAGGGCAAATAGCTGCCTGTCTCCAATTATCCTGGGCCTGCTCTGCAGTTCAGGACTCGCAGAGTGCAGGAGGAATTTAATTACCCTCCTGGAGAGGGAGTGCATTTTCACTACGGAAGGAAAAAACACAGTGTGAGTGGATTGAATAGGTCTGATTAAGTGTTGCCTTAACAGGGAAGCTATGTGTAAGCTCTGGATTGTGTACTTCCAAAAGCAAGGGGGTGAGGGTGAAGATGCAGAGGAGAGAGTTATTTTGGTAAAGAACTTGTGCTCCTCCTCATGGCCAGGGATCTGCTGCCTGTCGTGTGCTTGTAGACAATCAAATAAAATTCTAATTTTATCTTGTGCAAATGAAAAAGGGACCAAAAAATTGAGGGAGTAGAGAAGGAGTGGAGGGGAAAGAGACCTAAAAAGAACTGAGATGTGTTATGTATGTATACTGATTCCCCATGATGAATGTAATCATTAAGTACTGCAAATGTGCACTAATAAAAATCTTAAAAATAAAAGGAATACTTCAGCCCCAAAGAAACACATAAAGGTGGAAACTTTAAATTTTATTGTATATTTCCTCTACAATTTGAAATAATGTAAGTGTATGGGTCTCATGGTAACTAAGCCTTTAGAAAATAAAGAACCAGAACTCACTCTTAACTTTCTGAAATAGAGAAATTTACAGTGATTTTGATTATCTAAGAGTGGAGGAGATTTAGGAATGTATTAATGAGGAAAAAAGATGGCGGACCGTAGGCAGCAGGATACGGAGCCTCTCTGAGAGAGACAGAATAAATACCAGAATAGAACATCCTGGAGAGAACCGGACAGATGGATTCTCTCAACCCAGGAAGAAACTGAAGGGAAACAAGCTGCTTGAATACAAAGTCCCAGGGCTACCATTAGAGAAGCTAAGATCAGTGAGCGTGGCGCTCTTGCCGAGACACCTGAATTCGAGCCCGAGATTGGCCTGAGTGCCTGAACTCACCCAGATGTGACTGGTTTGAGTGGCCCTGTGCATGGAGCTGAGTCACTCTGTGCATGGGATGCACCATGCCGTGCTAAAGTTGGAGGTCAGGGAGCCCAATGGAGAACGGAGCCAGAGAGGGACCGGCATTAACCCATGGTGAGTGCTGGGAATAAGACCCTCCCACAGGAAAGGGGTGACCGACTGGACAATATGTTGGAGTCGGGCAGCATGGGCCCCAACTCGGAACAGCAGTGACTTCAGTTGGTTGCTCCCCTCCCAGAGCAGATTGGTGGGATCTGCTTGGCCTCAGTCACACCCCTGGCCCGGACCCAATAAGTCATCCTAAACCAATTTCCTATGCACAGCACACACTGACTCAGTGAAGGCTCACAAAAGTTGGCTGGCCTGGAGGGAAGGGGCCACCATACACTGCCCTGCCTGCACCTCAGTGACCAACAGCAAACTGGTGAGGGCAGAAACCACTAGCCTGAGTGCTCCAGAAGAACCATAACCAACAAGGAAATGGGCTGGGAACTACACTATACAGTTGTATGGAAGGAACCAAAAACATGATGAGAGAAAGAAATAAGAAAAGGCCCCCAACCCCCAACCCTGAGAATATTGATCCAGCAGAGGTAAATACAAAAGAGATTGAGGATAGCAAACATACAACATCAAACACAGCATCAGTGGACATAAAGAGATATCTTCGGGACCTCATAGATGAGCTCAAAACTGAAATATTAATTCAAGTAAAGCAAGAGATAAGTAGAATAATAGAAGAAATGCTAAGCACTTCTCAAGAAGACACAGATGGAAGAATGGAGGAACACAAAACAAGGAGAGAAACATTCAATGAACAATATAAAGAAAACCTAGAATACATGAAGCAGATTCAAAGAGATTACCAGTAAACTAAAAGCTCCATTAAAAGCTGGCAAAACTGCTTGAAAGAAACTAAGGATAGACTATCAAAACTTAAAGACAAGTTTGCAATGTGTGATCATAAAAGGAAAGATCTCTTAAAAATAACAAGGAAATAGGCAGTAACAATACAAAAGCTAGAAGATGACAAGAGGATCTATAACCTAAGAATAAAACCTGTGAATGAAGAAGCACCAGTCAAAACAAAGGAATTGCAAAGGCTATTAACAGAAATTATTAAGGAAAACTTCCCAAGCATAACAAAAGGAAATAATATGCAGATGTATGAAGCATACAGCCACCTACAACCCAAACAGAGCTACACCCAGACACATAATAATCAAGATCCCAGAAATTCAATATAAGAACAGAATATTAAAAGCCATCAGATAATAGAAACAGATCACCTATAAAGGAAAACGCATCAAAATCATGGCAGACTTCTAGACACAGACCATCAAATCAAGAAGAGCTTGGAGCGAAGTAATTCAAGCCCTGAAAGAAAATAACCTCCATCCCCAATTGATGTACCCTGCAAAACTCTCTCTAGAAATTAATGGAGAAACAAGATGCTTCCATGACAAAGAGGAACTGGGGGAATTGGTGACCATCAATAGAACCCTACAAAAAATACTGAAGGGCATTCTAGAGAGAGAGAAAAAGAATATGAGGATTTCAGGAACAGTGGCTGAGAGGTCTCAATGAACAGGGCAGGCAGTGGAATGAAAGAGAAAAATTGACAACCAATGGCAGAAAAATAGAATAGCAGAAATGTGGCAGAGAAGGATGGCTGAAATCTCTAACATAGATGGCCTTGATATACTAACAAAAAGAAACACAGGCAGAGTAGATCAGGAGATAGGGGCTATCGAGATGCTCTGTATTAGAAACATAATTAACCTGAAAGAATGTTTATGGACAGAAAGACAAATATGAGAAAACAATGTTCTATGTGACGGGGAACCAGAGAGAAATAGGGGCACCTCGACCAGCACCTGCAGATAGGTGGAAAAGACATACATTTGTGCAGTGGAGAACTACTCAGCTATAACGAAGGAAAACCTTGAGGCTAAGGAATACAATTTGAGATCAAGCTCAGGAGTCAGAAGATTCAGAACCAGTTAGGGTAAATAGCAAGTTGCTCCCCCCAATCTAAAAACTGAGGGAGTTAGTGGGACCCAAAATGGTCAGTGCACCCTGTGGGAGTGAAAGGGGAGGAATTGTCTAAAAAAGGAGGGGAGAAGATATTGTTAATAGGGTAAAAAGATTTAAAATCTATATTATTCTCACCACTCCATTGAGATGGATTATATTCTGTTCCAACTTGTCTACTTACACTAGATTTGAGGGCACGGACAGCTATTCCAAAAATAGCAGGATATATTATGGTAATCACCCTTAATTTCTTATTAACTTAATCTGAAGCTCTATATAACTTACACTGTCTTATTATGACTGATATTATTTGAATCTGGTTTGTTAGATTGCTGTTTTGTATTGACTGATTTTATTCAAATCTGTTATGATTGATAGTATCAAGTCTAAGAGTATAGGCAACTATACTGAAGATGACAAGATTCACTAGGATACCCACTCTGGTTTGATTATTACCTGCTTTTGAAGTCTTATAATGTCTCCAATGTTTTGTTTTTATTAATATTATTATATACTGCTGAGATATCATAGTAACCATTGTAGATTACTTTGTATTATGGTTTTATATGACCTTTTTTCAGGTTTTTCTAGGAATTTGTTTCATTTTGTCTTGCTTTGTTTTGCTTTTCCTTCTAATATGGAAAGGGTAGATATATATGTAGAGACTCATGCATGAGTAGAACTTATAAACAGTTTATGAGAACCATATATATAATGCATGATGAAACGAACAACTACTTTGAAGAAAAAGAGATACTACGGTACCCAGTGCTGATTCCTTAGTGTCGTGATGTGAAATCCAGCAATACTATCATTCTTTGTTCAGAGTGATTTTAGTCTGTTTTGTTTTGTTTAAGTTCAACACACATGAAGGTATGGACAACTATTTTGAAGAGAATGAGAGACACTATGACAGCCATTCTTGGCTTCCCTATTGCCTGGTCTTGAAGACCTAAAACACCTTTCTCGTCCTGTTCAGATCAGTTCCATACTATGTTGTTCCGTGTGAATGTCCTGTATGTGACAATATGGACAACTGTTTGGAAGAAAACAAGAGACAATATGATATATGGTGAAGCTCTCTGATTGTCTTGCTTTGAAATTTATGTCTCTTACATTGCTTTCTTGTGTTCCATTTTGTTCTGTTGTGTTTAATTTTACCCTCTTTAAAATTAAAAAAAATAAATGTATTATCACTTGGAGGTTTTACTCTAAGTGTGCTGATGTTATGTATTTGTGATTGCCATTTTTGGAAACAACTCCAAAGGAATAGCATTTTGAAGTCTCCAAAGACAGATTACTATATGAAAATGAAGCATTCAACTGTCCTAATTAGTGTTTAAGAGCAGGTACATTTACACATGACTGAAGAGACTTGAAAAGAGAAATAAGTTTTTTCTGGAAGCTTCTTTCCATGGCCCCCAAACTTTTTCATAGAGGATAACAATTTGTACAGTTCCTGTTATTTTAAATGATGAGTAATAAAATAGCCAGCCATACATTGTTACCATGCTTTCTTCTGGAAAAAGATAATGAACTGTATTTCTTAGACATAATACCCATTGAGCCCATAGTACACATTCTCCAAACATCATGTTCAGTATTTGCATTCATTATTTCAATTAATTTTCATGAAAGTTAAAGCAGTACAAATTACTAGCCCTATTTAGATGAACAACTGAAGAGTGTAGAGAAAAAATAGCTGGGTGAGCACAGGGCATGCAGCAGAAGCACGACTTGAATTCACATGGCTTTGGGTTCCCAAGTCTGTTGGTGGAACTACTGCACACACTGCCCCATCTCATTGCTGTAACTTTATTGCATGTGATTCCTATATGTTGGAGTTGGGGCAGACCTTTTCATTCATGCCTGCAGTGCTAGCAATCTGGAAGGCTAGGGCAGGAGGATCATTAGTTTGAATCCAACCTACGGAACCTAGCAAGACCCTGTCTCAAAATAAAAGAATAAAAAGGAAACTTTGCCAATTAGTGCAACAAAGAGTTGGTATTTTTCTGTCTTCAGCTACCCTTGCCATTGTGAGCAGGAATTGAGGTTCAGGGCTCTCCAAGGCTCTAGTTTCTCCAATGTCTTTCTCTTGCTTTACTCTCCAAATCTTGGAGTTGGAATTATGTTATTTCCAATGTGTATTTGCTTATGATCCTATTTCTCTTCCTATTCGAGCCAGCTCTAAGATAAAAATTGCAAAGGTATCAAACAAGTCATAATAACACTAGATTAAAGTGACCTAGTAGATTTGGAAGAATTACATTAGAAAACTGAGTTAGAAGATAGCATTTGAAATCCCAAACAGCTCTGAGCTTCCAGGCTGACCAGGGAGGCCCAGAGGATTTAAGTAGTCACTATGACACCAGGTGGCAGTACAGGGTGAAGCACAGAGACTCAAGATTTGTAAGAATGGCTTTTGATACTTACTGTTCAAATTGTTTGCAGGAAGACTTTACAGGCCTGTGCCCATGATGAGTTTAGCACCTATGCTCCTAACACATTCATTATCAGGAGTTCTCCATTTAAGAGGAGGACAAGTCATTCAAGCAAGGGAGAGTCCTCCCTTCTTCACTTCCAAGAGCTGCAGGAACTATAGATGGAGGGTGGTATAACTTTCAAGGCATACATAAACTATATAACTAATCAGATATTTGAGAAGAGGTCGGCCTTGTCATTGAATATAAAGGCAATCAGTGTTCAGAAGAACAAAAGAAAGAAGGCCTTGAAGGTCAATGCACAGCCAATGATGGATGTTCTGGGAGGTAAACATTATGCTCTTTCTAGTAGTTGAGCTTTTCAGGGTTAGGGTAAAATGCATGATGTTCTCTTGAATATGGAGGAACTGTGACAAATCTTTTAAATTAACATTCTTAAAGAAATTCTTTTTAACAAGAAAAGAAAAAAAAAAGAAAAGAGAAAAGAAAAGAAAAGAAACGAAAAGGAAAAGAAAAAAAGAAAAGAAAAGAAAAAAAGAAAAGAAAAGAAAAGAAAAGAAAAGAAAAGAAAAGAAAAGAAAAGAAAAAAGATGTTCCTTAGTTGACTGGAGAAGTGATGCAGGACCAGCATGAGGCCACCCCAGGAAAAACAGCACTGGCTTTAGATTATGCATATTTGTAACTCTAGCTGAGTGGAAGTCTGCGGCAGGCATAGCTGTGCAGTCTTTCCTGATGGAAATGCTTCCCCACCAACATTGCAGACACAAGGCAGATACTTCTATTTCTTCTGCAACACCTAACATCAAAGGAAGCCCATCTTATCGCACAAAGGAGAAGGTACAATTCCTATTACTGTCCACATGGTTTACATTCCCTGATGCTGTGCAGTGTACAGCTCCTACTCTGGCAGCCCTGAAAGAAGGAGGTGTCTTTGGGTTTGGGAAAGTTTTTCTTCCTGTTTTTTGTCCGCTGGATGGGCAAGTATAAAAATGTAGAGCCGTGACTTGACAAACATGCAGTCATGCTTAGCTTCAAACCAGACGTGACTTCTGACAAAGGTAGATATTTTTAAATTAAGTAATTTAAAATATAGAAAAGAAGTCAGAGTTCTTTTTTCAATGTGTAATCCCTAATTTTATTTTAAAGGGGGTAAAATTAAACACAACAAAACAGAGCAGAATGGGACATAAGAAAGCATAAATTTTAAAGCTAGACAAACCAGAGATCTTCACTATCTATCATATTGTCTCTTGTTTTCTTCCAAATGGTTTTCCTTATCTTTGCATATGGAGAGCTCATACTAAATAACATAGCCAATTTTTCACAAGATGTGTAGTTCACTGGCTCCCACTTGCTAAGGGAGGGGACATGGGACGGGGAGAGGATGACATGAGATGTTCTATTCTCAGCCCGCATGCTGGCAGCCTCACAGCCGCCCACCAGAGAGGGGAGGAGTTCCTTGTTCTCCTGGCACCCCGAGTCAACTGCATGGTGCAGGTCCTGAGGCACCAAGGTCTCTCTCCTATGGGCCGCCGGAAGTCTGCCACACTCACAGCTGCCCCTCAGAGAGGGGATGAGCTCCTTGTTCTCCTGGCACC
The DNA here is from genome assembly GCA_004027295.1 of Dolichotis patagonum. Taxonomy (NCBI): domain Eukaryota; kingdom Metazoa; phylum Chordata; class Mammalia; order Rodentia; family Caviidae; genus Dolichotis; species Dolichotis patagonum. The sequence goes on along the minus strand of PVJX010035373.1, from coordinate 8,225 downwards.
CCTAGTCAGCCGGATGGTGCAAGTCCCGAGGTGCCAGGGTCTCTCTCAGAAGTCAGAGTTCTTATGAAACCCAGTAGAGATGTATTAGTCACTTTCCCATCACTGATATAAAATACCCCAAACCCACAATTTAACGGAGGAGGGGTTTATTTTGGCTCACAGTGTCAATCCATGATCAGCTGGCTCCAAGGCAGAAATAGCATGTTGGAAGGGCCAGGTAGTGGAAAACTGTTCAAACCATGGCAGTCAGGAGCCAGAGAGAGAAGAGAGGAGTCAGGAACAAGAATATAGACTTCCGGATCACACCCCTGTGACCCACCTCCAAACAAAGCAGTCAGCTATTAATGAACTTACTAATGGATGATTTCGCTGATGAGTTCAGCACCACCATAATCCAATTACCTTCCACACATATGAGACTTTTGCAGGAACTTTTTAGATCTAAATCATAACAGATGATTTATGTCATAAAGAGAAAAAGCCTTTCACAACGTAATTATCACATGTGATTAGAACAATTCAGATTATACATCCAGTTTCCTTCTAATGAAGGCTGCTGCAATGCATGGATCCCAGGTCTGCAAGGGGAGAGCACATGTGCAGTCCCTGCTGCCTCCAGCAGCTGCCTTGGAAGCCTGGGGACACAATCTAGATCATGGTGCTGGCTCTGCAAGGCACCATTGATGCAGCTTTAAGGAAAACCACAGGCTCCACCTCCTTTAGGTATCAAACAAATGCCAAGTGCAAGGTGGCACATGACTGTAACCCCAGCTGCTCTGGAGATTGAGGCAGAAGAATTGCAAGTTTGAGGCCTGCGCAGGGAAATTTAGAGAGGCCCTATCTCAAAGGAAAATAATGAAGCTCTATCGGAAAAGAAAATAAAATGGCCTCAAGTAGTTCAGTAATAGGGTACCCCTAGGCTCAATTTCCAGGACTGAAGAAAAAGAGATAGAGATAGAGATAGAGGAGATAGAGATAGAGATAGAGACAGAGACAAAGGGCAGAGATAATCAGTGCTGAGATTGTTGGGGGAAGCTTTAGAGTCTTACAGTCTTCATCATTTTCCACATCTCAGGCATCTCAAACAACCATACAATATAGGGTAAAAGGACAGGTTTGCTATGCAAAATTAGCCACCAATTTATTATACCTATATGCAACTTAGGAGCTGCTAAGGAGATGATCTTATTAATCCCGCAGGACTGTATTTACATCATGATGATTATATGAGATAATCTTTGTTAAAATGCTTCTGTAAACTGTGCTGGTTGTGTTTATATAACATACCACTGCAGGTTAATGCTAAAGACTCATAGTCCGGTGATGCCCATACGTACTTGTGCATTAGAATCCTTTGGGAGCTTCCAAACACTGTTGCTCAGGCCACTCCCAGGGCTTGTAGTTTAAATGCTCTGAAATATGGACTGGGCTTTGGAGTTTTTAAATGACCCCCAGGTGGTTTTACTACACAGACAAATTTTAAGACTACTGTTGTAATCCATTTCACAGTGAATAATATTCTTGATGATTTGCTACATTCTGTTTGCCAGTATCTTACTGAGGATTTTTGCATCTATATTCCTTAGCTCCTTTTTGGTTGTATTCTTCTATGAATTTGGTATCAGGGTAATATTTGCTTCCAGGAATGAATTTTGGAGTATATCTTCCCATTCAATTTCATTAAGGAGTTTCATTAGTACTGGTGCTAAATCTTGTCTCAATTTCTTGATCCATCAGAACCTGGATTTTTCTTTGTTGCTAAATATTTAATTACATTTTGAATTTCATTGATTGATTATGGATCATTTAGAATTTTTATATTTTCTTGATTCAGTTTTGACAATCCATATGTATATAAGAATCTATCCATTTTTCCTGTGTTTTCCATCTTACTAGTGTACAGGTTCTCAAGTAGCTATTGACGATCTTCTGAATCCACACAGGATATACTGTGATTTCACTTTTCATTCCAAATTGCACAAATTTGAGTCTCTCCTTTTTTGATAAGGTTGGCTAAGGGTTTGTTAATTTTATCTAACCTTTCAAAGAACTGGTTTTAGATTCATTTATTCTTTGTATTGTTTTACTTAGTGTCAATTGCATCAATGTGTGCTTTTACCTTTAAAATTCATCCCTTATATCAGCTTTGGATTTGATTTATTTTTCTTTCCTAGAAGTTTGAGGTTCAACATTAGGCTGATTATTTGAGTTCCTTCTGTTTTTTTAATGAGAGAATTCACTGCCTTAAATTTCCCTCTTAGGTCTGCTTTCATTGTGTCCCATAAGTTCCCTTATGCTTTATCAGCATTATCATTTAATTGTAGATACTGTTCAATTTCTTCTTTAATTTCATCTGTGACCCTTGTGGCATTCAGGAGGGTGTTATTTAATTTTCAGGTATTCATGTAGTTTTTGTGGTTTCCTTTGCCATTGATTTCCAATTTAATTTCACTACAGTTAGGCAATATGCATGGGATCATTTCAATTCCTTTGCATTTATTTAATCATATTCTATGGGCTAATACATGGTGTATTTTGGAGAATGTCCCACGTGGGCTGAGCAGAATGTATATTCTGATGTTTTGGAGTGGAACACTCTGTAGACATCTACTAGGTCTTTTTGTTCACAGGTTTAGCTTAGTTTTCATTTTTCTCTTTTTTGTCTAATTGATCTGTCTACTTGTGATAGTGGGGTATTGAGGTCCTATATTACAATTGTGTTAATGCTTATTTTGTTTTTCACATTCATGAATTTTTCATGTAGTTGGATATATATATATATATATATATATATATATATATATATATATTCACTTTTCTTATTTTCCCTTAGCAAGTGTATAGTGACCTTCTTTGTCTCTTTCTATCAGTTTTTGATTGAAGTTCATGCTGGCTGCAAATAGAATATCTACCCTATGTTCCTATCACACAGAGTATTGTTTTACATCCTTTGACTTTCATTTGATGAATTTCTTTTTGCATTAAATATATTTATTGTATACATCATATTGTTGGTTCTTGTTTCTTAATCCATTTTGCCAGTCTGTTTCTTTTTATTGATGAATTCAGAATTTGATGGTTATAACTGATATGTATCAGCTTATCATTCTCATATAATTTTCCTGTTACTGGTACCCTATCTTTTCTCTCTGCTTAATTGCTTGCCCTGCCTGGTAGTTTCTTTCTATTGGTGTTCTTGAAATTGTGGTCTTAGTTATATCCTTCTGAAATACCCTTCAGAGCATTTTGAAGAGTTGGTTTTGTGATTATAAATTTCTTTCATTGTTCTTTGTCATAGGTGTATTTTATGTCTCTATTGATTTTGAAAGTTAATTTTGCCAGGTACCTCAATCTAAACAATCTAGATTGTTTTCTTTCCAGGGCTTGAAATACTTCACTCCAAGCAATTCTTGACTTGAAGGTTTGTGTTGAGAAGTTCGCTGTGATTATGATGGGCTTTTCTTCATAAGTGGTTGATTTCTTTTCTCTAACCGCTTTAAATATTCTGTTCTCGTGCTGGGTTTCTGGAATATTGATTAGTATATGCCTCAGAGTAGATTTATTTTGGTCATAGGTATTTGGAGTTTTATATGCCTCACTTATTTGTATTATGTAAAATTATTTATCCATGTTTGGGAAGTTTTCTTCCATTGCTTCAGGGAAGAAGATTTTTGTGGCATTTGCACTACTTCCTGCTTTCTCATTGTCTCTGATCAATCTTATGCTGTTCTTCTTTGCGTCACTACAGCTACTTAGATTGCTTTTTTGCTACTTTTAAGATATCTTTCTTTTTGTGACCACTAACTGAAATCCTGCCTTCTAGATCTGATATTCCAACTTTGTCTTCACTCAGTCTGTTGCATACACTTTCAATGAAATTTTAAATCTTCTGGGTATGTTTGGATCTGTTTCATGGCTTTCATTTCTTTCCTATGTTGGGAATTCATGTTTTCCATTATTTTCCTGAGCTGCTCTATTTTTTATCTACATCTACTCTAGATACATTGAATGTATTTTTCATTTTGATCCTCATTTCTTTTTTATCTGAAAGATTATTTTCTATATAGTTACCTCCATTTTTTTTTTGCTTCTGCTGCTATCACTTCAGAAAGTTGCAGTATGTGGCTTACAATTTCTTCTATCTCATTGTGCTCTGAAGTTGTCCTGGGTAGGCTGGAGTTCTGTGGTTACATTTTGCTTGTGTCTTGTCACTTTCTATTTTCTATTTTTTTCTGTGTTGGTGCTTATAGATTTCTTATAATAGCTTTATCCCTAATATCGAGGCTTCCTAGGAAACTGTCTATTACTCAGAGTTGTCTTCTATGTTTAGATGGTTCTTGGTCGTAGTGTTTACCCCAAGAACCTGTCTTCCTAATTTATTAAGAATGAGAAGTTGTTATGTATTGGCCTGAGCACCCCATCCTTTGGTACTGGACTATGGTGATGGCTATTACCGCATACAATCACAGTGTGGTTTGAAGGGGCTAAAGGATAATGGCTTCCTATGCATTAGGGTTTAAAAATCTTGCTTTCCCATCTTTCTGGTGCACCTGCTGCCTCATGTCTGACTTCACTTGCTCCTTTCTGCAGAAACAAATTTTAAACTCTGCCTTGTTGAGTTCTCTTGCTTGCTGTCTGTGTGCATTCTTTTCGGCACTGACATTTTGAGTCCTGGGCTCATTTATAACAGAATTACTATGGAAGAGAACATCTCCCTTCCCTCACCCTACCTGTATACACCACTCACCATTCCTGTCTTCCAAGTGTGGCTCAAACTCCTCTTCATGTGGGAACCATTACATTTTTGGTTACAACAAAAGACATGGATGACTCATATTCTGACTCTCAATCCGCAGCACCTTACATCCTACCTTTGGAAAATTATAGGCCCCTAATCAGCAAATACATACTTGAGTTGATGAAATAACTGTCAAGAAGCTATAGTCATTTCACATTTGAAAGCAATCAAAATCATATTCAAGAATACATCGATTTCACGCTCAAAACTGCTCTTCCTGAACTATTTGGGTATTTCAGCTGCATATTGACTTTCTGGTTCACACATTACATTGTTAAGTCCTTAATGAGAACTCTCAGTGAACCTTTGTTACATATTAATTTTAATTCATGAATACCTTACTTTCGTAACTTTCTAAGACTTATCTGGATAGAAAGTCATTTAAAAGCAGTCATAGATTAGTGAGAAATCAGCATTAGGGATACAACCGAGTGAGATCAATGGTCTGGGTAATACTGCTAGATTTTCTTCTACCCCTGGGCCACGAATAAGCTATTTCACCTCCCTAAATCTCAGTCTTCTCATTTTCAAAGAAACACATTTGGAAGCAATCCTTTTCAGCTCTAACATTTTATGTTTTTTTTAAATGCAGTGCTAAGTTTGGGTGGAACCCAGGGCCTTCCCTATGTTAATACATGCTAAGCAAAATTTCTACAACTGAGCTGTAGCCTCAGCCCACATTTCATGATTTTGTAGTAATTATTTTCTTCCTTGCTTTTATCAAAGTCTATTTTTTATTTCTACAAATTAAACATTGATACTTTAAACAAGTTGAGAAAGGGGCTAGATAGTATTTGAGGTCTAGTAAACCATGCAGGTTTTGTGGCAACTACTCAACTCTGCTATTCTAGTGGAAAAGCCAACAAAAAAACTAATGGACATAGCCATGTGCCAATAAAACTTTATTTACAAACATAGGCAGATGGCTTTCTGGCCATAAGTTGCTGAGCCTTGGTATAAAAGACCAAATATTTTGGTTCTAAGAGTCTACTGTAGTTTTATCAATAGTTTCTGGCACTACACCTCCTCAGTCCTAGCCTCTGTATCTCCAGTATTTCTTCCCTTGATGCAATGACTTCCAACTCTAATTTTTTCCTATTTAATCTTTGTATCTCTCAGTGCTATGTATACAGAACAGTTTCAGCCCAGAAAGCCTGCTAGGGTTTAACAAACCCTCTAGGTGACTCATTATTGTTTGAGAACTTGTTTCCAGAAGACTTCTTTCTGTTATATTATTGTAAATATATTTATATACATATGTTTCTATAAGCTATTTGTTGAATTAGTGTATACATCTGAAGAAATGTAAAATTATTTAGACTTGCTGGTTGAATGTTAAAATATATTTTAAAATATTTAAAAAATACTTACTTTTCTCTAGCGTTATTAGCCTCTTGTGCTTTAACATCTGTTCCAGAGTTTTTCTAGAACTTGCTCTTACTCTCGTCTTCTTCTTTTTGAGAAGCCTATTATACAGTAGCTTCCTGATAATTGGTGAATGAAAATACATATTTGGGGGTTTTGTATGTCTGATGCTGTCTTTTTGGGGAAAGGCGAACCAGAGTCTCACCGTGTATTCAAGGCTGAAACCCAACTCTTTTTGTAGCCCAGAGTGGCTTTGAATTTAAAATTTTCCCTCTTCAGCCTTCTGTGTACTGGGACTACTGGTCTCTGCCACAATGCATGGCTTCTCAAAATGTCTCAAGAGTATTTTCACAATTAAAATTTGGTTGGTGGTAGAATTCTTGATTGGAAATTGATTTCCTTCAACATACTATACTTGCGGTTTCTGTTATACATATTTTTCTGTTAATAAATTTAAAATTTTAATCCTGTATTGACTCCACTTCCTTCCCTAGAATCCTCTGTGAACCTCTTCATGATAGCTTCTCTATGATTTTTAGGGTGGTTCTGTTTTCCTCCATCATGTTGGTCACTCAGGGGACCCTTTCAATCACGTTCTTCATTTCTGGGGTAGCATTTTGAGTGGCTTCGGTGATGATTTCCTTTCATCCAATGTTGTGTTTTCTTTTGCTAGCATTCCCCTCATTTATCTGTTCCACCTCCTGGAGAGACATTCCTTATACATTGCCTAGTTTTTATTTATTTGTCATTTACTTCTACACTTTGAGAAATTTCCTCAACTTTTTCCTTGATTGAGTTGCTCCTTTCTGTTTTTGTTGGGACGAGCCATATGAAATGATCAATATTTGGCAATTTTTCAATTACAAAATGAAATTTCATACACTTTACACTGATACTTTTAACTTCCAAAAACATGCTCCTGCTTTTTAAAGGTTTTCCTATTTTGATAGCATCCAATTCTCATTTCATGGATGCAATGTCTTTTCTTAACTTTCTGAGAATATATTAATGGCAGACACTTTGTATGTTTTCATCTCCCTATGATGTCTTTCTTTCAGTTGCTCCTTCATGCCTAATTGTTTTGCTCTCTGCCTTTCCCATTACATGTCTTCCTCCAATGATGATCATATCAAAGAAGAGCAAATGTTTTTGCAGAATTTAGCATCAGACAGAAACTCTTTTAAGTGCTTTACATGCATGGGCCCATTTCATCTTTATGACAACCCTGTGTGTTAGAGAGGAGGGAACTGATGCAAGAGCAAAAGCTCTATGTTGGTGAGTGAGGCTTGTCGCCTTGGGATTACACTAAGAGTCACGGAGCCTCTGTGGTCAGCAGAATAATGGTTCCAAAGGTGTGCACACCCTAATTTCTGGAAGTTGTGTTTATGTTCTAGGCATGGCAGGAGGAGGCTTTGTATATGTGATTGACTGCAAGGCTTCGAGATGGGGAAAGTATCCAGCATTATGAGGTGAACTCAATGTGTTCTGAAGGGTCTTTATATGTGAAAGAGGCAGGAGGAGAGGAAGAGTGAGAAAAGTGTGACACTGAAGCCAGAGTTTAGGTCAATATGTGGCCATAAGCCAAGGAATGCAAGTCAGGCAGTATTGTAGTCAGGGTTTGCAAGGGAAAAGATTTAATGCAGGACACATAATTTGTAGGATTATCTCATAATATTCACCCAAAGAGTTAAATGCAGAAGAATGTAGGAGATCTGCTCACACACTGGAGACCCAAAGAATCCAGCTGAGAGCCTGGATCCCATGGCAATGTCCTGCACAAGTCCAGCTGAAGACCTAGAGCCCATAGCAATGTCCTCCTTGAGTGCATCTGGAGATCTAGAGCCCATGACAATGTCTCATGCAAGTCTGCATCAAAGTTTTGCACTGGGAAATTCTCCCCAAAAGAACTGCAGCCATCCTCAGTGACAGTAAAGACCCAAGCTCCTCTGATGATGAAAACAACTGCGTTCATATCAGGAAAGCCAAAAAGATAGGTTTTTCCAAGGGGATCAATAGCTCACCATCTCCCCCTCCAGTTCTCCTTTTATGCTGTTGGCAACAA
>PVJX010035372.1:0-18320 GCA_004027295.1 Dolichotis patagonum | reverse complement strand
GAAGAGTGCCAGAGCAGGGGGCAGAAAGAACCAAAGAGAAATGGGCAGAGAAAATCCCGGAGAGGACAGAAAAGCAGAGGAGAGGAGAGGAGAGGAGAGGAGAGGAGAGGAGAGGAGAGTATGCAAACAGCCAGAAAGAAACAGAGACAGCTAACGTGGGGCAGAGGCCGGCCCTAGGATGCAAGGCCAGGACTGGGTGGAAATAGGTCCCCGGGCGCCTGACCGATCTCCGACCGCGGGACTCCCTGGCCCGAGGCTCAGCATCAGGTGCGGTCTGGTCAGCGGCGGAGAACTGGGACCACCGCCCTTGCCCCGCCGTGGCCGCCTGCGCGCCTCCCCCGGCGCCCCCGGCCCGCCCGCCCGCCGTGGCCCGCGCCGGCGACCTTGAAGAGGGCGGCGTCCTCCTCGCGGTTGTAGTCCTGCTTGCCCGCGTGCTTCCAGGGGATGCGGAAGATGCTCTTCTCCTCGTTCTCCCACACCAGCCCCGGGTACTTGCCGCTGTCGATCTGGTCGATCAGCCACTGACGGAGCTTCCCGTTGCCGCAGCTCACCGCGCTCATGCCGAAGTCCGCGCCGCGCCCGCCTCCCTCCAGGTTCATGCCGAGCGCGCTGCCGGAGCCGCTTCACCAAGCGCTGCGGGGCGGGGCACGTGAGCCCGGGCGGGACGGCCGTCCTCCGTGGGGTCCCCTCCACCCGGCCGTGCACCCTCGCCGAGGCTCCACGCCCTCGCGGCCGAGAGCGCCCCGTTTCCCGCGCGCCCTGGGCGCACACTCAGGTGGTTCCCGCTCCCCTCCTTCCCCTCCAAGCCGTCTGCATCCCGTTTCCTCTTCATCTCAGTTTCCCCTCTTCGCGCCCACGAGCCACACTGGCCCCCGCCCCCGCGCACGCAGGACCCCACACGTGTGCTCGCCCGGCCGGGTGCCCGGGAGCACAGCGCCTGTCTCCTCTTTTCGCTCTGTCCCCCGGAGCCCGCAGCTGCCCAGCCGTCGAGGACTATAACGTCCTTCGGAAACCGCATCCGATGCTGCGCCTGGGGCCAGGCAGTCCCGCGATCAGAGATCGGTCAGGCTGCCTCGGACGCGGACGGCCGGGGGGGGGGGGGCGGCGGCGTGAGTTTCTGTTCCCACCCGGTCCGGGACCCGGGTCCTGACCCTGCATCCCGGGGCCGGTCTCTGCCTCACGCTTAGCTATCTGCTCGAAGGACCCTTTAGGCCCTAAGTGGCGGGACAGTGCGATGCCAGCTCTGGCCCAGCCGAGGAAGCCGCAGCCACGCGCAAGACGCTGAGCGCCCACAACGGGTTCTCTCGGGGTCCTGGGCCGGGCACTGTGCGCCCAGGCGTCGGGCTCCATTGGGGCCACCCCGGGCCCGGACGGTCGGGTGCGCGCGTCGCATGCGGGGGGACCAGAGCTGTGGCAGGGACGCACCTGGTGCCTCCGGGACCCTCGCGGGCGACCCCGACCCGCTCCAAGTGCGTCCCCGCGGCTGCCCTGCGCGGCCAGGGTACAGGCCCTGCCCGACCTCTGTCGCCTCCTGCCCCTCCGCGTCTCGCTCGACTCCATGCCTTACCTCGCCCTCGCCAGGACTCAGGGCTCGGGGCGCTGTGCGGACCCGAGTTCAAGGGCAGAAACAGCGCGAGGTGAGAAAGAGGAACTTTATATCCGAGCCACCAGGGGAGGGCGCGGAGGGCGGGGCGGGGCGGGGCGGGGCGGGGCGGGGCGGCTCCGCCTGCCCGGGGCGGGGCCCTCGTGCCTCTGCCGGGTGCGGACCCGGGACCCCGGAGACCTCGGCGACCCTGGCCACCCCGACAACCCCAGTGCCTGGGGCACCTGCCCGAGAGCGCCTCCTCGCGCGCTGCTACCCCGGACCTGCACGAGGGGCTGCTTGCGCGAAGGGCGAGGTGCGGCGCGGGGACCTGCAAAGGCGGGGCGGGAAGTGGGGCCCCCGGTAGTGGAAATCCGGCCCGCGGGGCACTTGGCGCGCTGAGCTGCGGGGGATCCCGGGGTCGTCCCTGGGGAGCAGGTCAGGGGCAGAGCGCCCTTGGCACTGTCGCCAGCCAGAGGGAGCCCTGCTCTCCGCGCGTGGATGACATAGCCCTTGCTGAAAAGAAAGTAAGACGTGGCCCAGACCCTTTCCGCTATAAACTGTGGCCCCGACACTGTGCTCCACTCCACGGGTGGATGGGGACGCTGCACTGCCCCCCCCCCAGTTTCAATGATGGTAATGCGAGAGAGATGGGGCGTTGAAGATAATCGCTCCCCAGCCCAAGTTCACTTTGACGGTGGCATTCGTTAATCCGTGTCCTGTGGGAAACAGTTTCTTAGCGGGGCATAAATGTCCAAAACAGAAAGAATAATCAAGCAACCCGGAGACTGACTCGGTCTCCCAAACTGTCTCTAGACTCCACAGTGAACCCCGGAGCCTGCCGGGGGCGTGTTTATTTACTCAGGATTTGTAGGTAAATCCTCCTGTCCAGGTTTCTGTATGATCCCAGATCACCGCCATGCGGGGTCAACTTGCAACTTCTGGACAGCGTTTGACTTCACCTATTTCTCAGTTCGTCTTTTAATTTTCTATCGTGGAGGAGCAAACGAGTTCAGGCGAGAGCAAAGCAGAGCAGAGACTACAGACGGTGTGCTTTCCCTAACCCTAACGGACTTTCTCAGAAAGTAACAGGATGCTGTATTTTTCTTTCACCCAAGTAAGTTTTCCATGAGTCTTTGTCATAAACAACAGGGTTTCGTTCAAAGAAAAATTCTGGCCACAACCTGTTTTTTCCCTTCCTTCATTCATTCAACTTATTTCTGGGCTCCTCCCACCCGAGAGGGGCTGCCGCAGGAAGCCCACGGGTGGATGGAGCAGAGGTGTTACTTTACCAACCTGCATTACTTGTTCCTAAATGTGCACAAATGGATCGAGCAGAAGACTGCGAGGACTAAAATGACAGGCGACAGCTTTTGCGCTTTCGTACAGGTGTCCTCTGCACTGGGTTTCGTCAGTTTCAGAATTTTCCTCACCCATACACCCTCTCTTTAGAAGTTCAAAACAACAGTCATTGCACGATTTTTTTTTTTTTTAACTTTGCACAGCCACCTTGTGTGAAGAAACCACTGCTAACCTTGAACGCCATCTTCTGGTTTACTTGTTTGTCATTGGAATCCACTAGAAGCAGTTTATTTTTAAATTTTTTTTTTTATGAATGCAAAGAATGAACTGTCTAAGTCACCAAACTCTCCAGGTGCCACCACCCCCGAGCAGGGTTGACAGGCGGGTGCTGCCAACTGCTGAACAAAGGACTTTTACATCCCTAGATAGGGTTGAAACAAACAAACAAAAATATGACAGTTTGGGAACTTCCTCTTCTCTGCCCTCACTGAGGCTTGAGGAAAATCATCATTTCTGTAATAGCAGACATTTATCTTCAAACGTCACCACTTGTTGAAAAACAAAGATGGAAAATCAGTGGATTCCGGGTCTGCCTCAGACAGAAGCCAGTCTTCGTGCCCTGCACAGACTTTTCCAGTGAGTTTTCCAGGCTGTTGCCCATGAGAACTGGTCTGCATGCAGACTTCAAATTTTCAGTTCATATTTATCATAAGGAGACTGTGAGAAATGCTAAATGTACCAAAGTTCAGGATTTTAAAGATCAATCTTTTGCGATTCTGTATCATTTAATCACATGCAAGAAAAGTGTTTTTTCTAAAACCCCCAAAATAAGTGATCTGGCTGGGATGGAGCTCAGTGGATGGAGCTTGGTGGGCAGAGCTTGGTGGACAGCCCTTGGGCATCTCTGGGCACTGTATCCTCACGAATTCATTTAAAAGGGAGGAGGACTACAGTTTGTTAAAACCAATTCAGTTTTATCCTTGAGAAATGTTAGTGTACCACTTGTAGCCATAAACTCCTAGCTGTGTTCTATAGTTCTGATGCGGGGCCCTCGGGGCTGCTCTGGACTGGGGGGCATGGGGGCTCCCTGCACCCCAACCATGGTGTGCTGGGCTGCAGAAGGTGTTGCTGCTGTACCTGACCTAGGCCAGTGTGGCCTGGAGGAGCTGTGCATCTCAGGGCAGGGGTGTCTCTGGCTCCTGGTGGTGTGAATGAGGTGATGGCCTGACCCTGGGGAGTCCTCGCTGCTCTGGGGACCTGGACTGGAGCCACTCACATTGCACCTGGATCCTTGGAGAAGGCCGTGGACTCTGCCAACCACAGCTCGCTGTGCGCAGGGCAGTGAGGATCCAGCCTGACTGTTCCGATGAGGTCAGAGGTCAGAGAGGTCCACGCAGTGATCCCCTCTCCGGTCTGGTTCCGGTCACCCTGTCCTCAGTGGGGTTTCACTCCGGCCTCGTGCTCATGGCTCAGGCCATGTGGTGAGCACCCCTTGCCTGTGTGGGGGGCAGGGGGAAGCTGGCTGCAGGTGACCACTGAACCCTCTCAAACCCTAAGCAATTTTCTTCTTTCTGCTCTCACAACCATTAATAGCTTTGCAGGGGCTTTTTGTTTTGTTTTGTTTTGGTTTGGTTTATAATGAATTTGGCGTCGAAAAAAACTGTATTATTTTTAAAGCCACTGACCCTAACCACTGTCTGCCCTTCATTCCCCTCCATGGAACTACATTCACTTTGAGGTAACTGGAGGAAACGGGTGCTGATTCTTAGCCATGCTCCTTTAAACCTCTGGAGAAAAAAAAATCTCAACTTACAAGCTAGTTGGAGATGGGAGCTGGCATGGACTGTCCTTGAAATGAAATTGTATGTGAAATTCTCTCACTGCGCATGTAAGTAGGAGAATCCAGTTACCCTGAGTTCCATTCCCAGCACCCACCCCACCCCCCAAAAACGATCCAAGTTGAATGTTCTTCATAAGGTGATACGTTCTTCCCTGATGCTAATATGATGCTCAGACTGGACTTGCTCATATAGAGCTGTGTACACTTTCTTAATTTAATTTCCAAAATTCTCTGGCTTTCTTTGACTTCCCAGAGAACAGGCTGTGGGAAGCAGCTTGTGAGCTCCTTTGGTACCTGGGGTGAATGGGCCCCACTTTTTCCAGGCAGAGACCAACCGACTTCCTGGCTTGTAGGAAACAGGATTCTCCACTTTAATTGATTACCTAGGAAGAAGTCCCCAAGGTCAAAGGCATTAAGGCAACACTCTCTTTGCCCCTGTTTACAAACAATAGCCTTCCCTCTGTCTCCTGGGCCAGCATTCTAAGAAGTCTTGCAGCCTGGTCTCTCTCCCTCTCTCCTACTGGTCTCGCTGGCTGCATATGAGGTGACGTGGCTTTAAAGGAACCCCTGGGTCCTGCCAGCTCCCGAGTCCCGGCCAGCAAGAGTGGTTTGCAATCCCTCCGGGAAGTTCTCTGGACACTGGAACATAGGCAAAAAGCAAATACTCACTGGCAGCAGTGCACAGCGCTGGCCTGATCTAGACTTCAGCTCTTCTGGAGGCTGTGTGTTGTGAAACAGCGGCGTTGCTTGTCACACACAAGGTGTCACTCCCAGTGCTGTGCCACTTGGGAGGAAGAGCGTAATTTTCAGGAAAGGACACATCATGCTGTGGTAACAAGATGGCCCTGAGATAGTGCATGTGTGTGCATGCATGTGTGTGTGTGTGTGTGTGTGTGTGTGTGTGTGTTTGTGTGTGTTCCGTGCTTGCCTGAGCTCTCCCTGAGACTCTAGGCTGAGAAAGGAAAGTGAATGTTGGAACACCCCGGTCACTCGGTGAAAGTTCCTGCAGGAGCCACGTACTGCTCCTGACTTCGTGCTTGGCATGAGTGGTTTCATCACAGCCCAACGTCCCTTGTAGCCAGGCAAGAGCCACAGCAAAGGAGGTAGCACAGGTATGGCAGGAGTGACTGTGTCAGCCAGGAGCCCCGGGCTCTGTAACCAGGCCAGGCGAAGGGGTGACATAACAAGGAGAGAAGACCCGAGGGCTGGGTGGACGTGCTGCACGGGGGGGTCACAGACGGACATCAGGCTCTGAGCTGGGGATGCTGAGAGCGGGAGGTCAGGAATAGATTTTGGTTGTGGAAGGAAAACTTTGAGTTGCCGTGTTCGCAGCTGTGCTGGATTTCTTAGCCAGCAGAAGTCTGGAAACACACAACTGTCTCCTGGGTGTTGTTGACCCGTGACTCCTAAAAGTGCCCTGCGTTCATGCCAAGGAGCTCTGCACGTGGTGTGCTTGGGGTAAGAATGCTGGGACTCTAACCCACTTGGGCCTCTCACAGGGCTGGAAGTGTCTCAGGTCTGAGGTATTTAAACATTTGGAATATTCAGGTGTACAGAACGAAACATTTTAGAGTTGGGCCCCAAATCTAAATGCAGATCCATGTGTGTTTCCTATGCCTCTTACACACACAGCCCGAAGGTGACCTGATACATTATTTTAAATTATTTCAGTGACTTCTGGAGCTTGGAGGAGCCTGCCCAAGCCGAGGGGAAAGGGCAGGGTCCCTCGATGCACAGACTGACCAGGCACTGGTGCAGACTGCCCTGGGCACGGGCCGGTGGGAGCACAGTGGTTCCACTCAGCAGCCTGCTGAGCTGCCTCCTTGAGGAGTCCCAGTCCCTGGGGAAACAAGCGGTGGATGACAACGCCTGCCAGTGTGCATCTCCTCCCTTTGACCTACGTCCGTCTTCTTCCAGCTCCTGGGAGCAGCTTCGGCGGGCAAGTTTTAGCTAATAAAAACATGAACCTTCTAATTAAGTTTACATTTCAGATAAACAGTGAATGATATTGGGAACACAGTTATACTACAGTTATACTACAGAAATTATTCGTTGCCTGTTTGATGGTTAACATGCCTATCTGGTGCTATCTGTTCCTCAGCAGTTCATGGGCTGGAAACCGACTCCCCGATTAGAATGGCAATGGCGTTTGGAGTTGGGGCTCTCAAGAAGTCATTAGGGTGCAGTGAGGGGTGAGGACAGGAGCCCTGTGATGGTGACAGAGGCTTCCCGAGACTGGGGAGAGAACCCTGAGCTGGGAGCTTAGCTCTGTCACCAAGGACGCTGCCACCACCTTCTACTTTGGCAAGAAAGTTGCCTTGCCAGGTGCCACCACCACGCTCTTGGGCCTCAGCCTCCAGAACTGAGAGACTCTTGTTCTTTAAAGGTGATGAGTCTGGCAACGCTGTCCTGGAGGAAACTCAGAAGAGGAGGTCGGTGCTGCCAGCTGCAGCCACAGCCCCGACAGCTGGTCCTGGGCCCACGTGATGCTTGCTGAGGGCCCTCGAGGTGACCCTCTCAGTCTCCTCACTGTTCGCCATTGTTGGGGCAGGGTGCATGTCCCCAGGGTCCCTGGCTCAGAAGCTTGGTCCTTGGTGTGACTGTGTCGGGGGTGGGACCTGTAAGAGTTCGAGAAGTTGGAGAAGGGACCAGGCAGTTGTAGTGGGAGCCTGGCTAGGGTCAGGAGACTGCTGTTATAGAAGAACGAGACCCCACCACCACCCAAGTTCTGGCTTCCTGTCTCCTGTGTGACCTCCTCTTTTGCATGTCCTGCTGCCACTGCGATGCCATGAGCCATGCCCGACGTTGGTGCCCCAATCTTGAATCTCCAGAACCATGAGCTACATAAACTCCTCCTTCTTCCAGCATCCAGCCACAGGAGTCTCATGGTGGCAATGGAAAGTGGCCTAGAATAACTGGCGTCTCTCTCTGCTGGACCAGCACCCCAGCAGCCTTCATCCCTGAGGGCTTGCACTCCTGTCACTGGGGCCTTCCTGGGCCGGAGGTTCTTCGTGCCCGCTTATCACATCCATCAACACCGCACAAGAGGTTGCCTTGTCTTGGAACATTGTGAAGCAACCCCGCAGCTGCGACACTAGCATCCTGAGGGTGCCTACTGTCTCCCAACGGCCTCCCAGATGCTGGCCTGAGCTTTGAGTCCCGGGGACCCTCTCTGGGTCTTCTGCTGCTGGCCCATGTAGTCATCCAAGCCTGGGCATTTCTGGGAGTCTTGTGCCCTCTGTGGGAATCACAAAAGTGGTCTGATTTCAGATGAGAATTTCTGCTCTTTCAGACCTTACCGGGTGGGTTAGGTTCACATCCTCCCACTCATCACCAGGTCACCATTGCAGAAGGCAGACGGGTCTTCATTCTTGACATTTGAAAGAGGTATTGTGATACATTTCACCAGAGTGTCTCCATGATTTTCACTGTAACAGATGGGGAAGTGACCAGGTGTTATGGTTCCATTTGAGAGAGGACCATATCGAGATCAGTGGGACCACCGGGAGGGAATGCGGCATCAACCACAGGCCCGGAGGATTCCCTGCACCCAGGCCTGGGACTGCTCTTCCGGCTTCTCTGGGGTCCCCACCTAGCATGGTCCCATCCATCTCCTCCACGGGCTCCTCTCCCCTCCTCCAGCTTGGGTCTGTCTCTCACTTCTACCCCCTCCCCATGCAAAGGCTGTAAAGGCATGCAAAGGCTGTTACTTGAGGCGTAACCTGTGCTCCCCCCCCATCTCAGGCCTCTGCTGCCTTCCTTCCAGTCAGGAGGCCCAGGGGTGAGGACGGAGAGCTGGAGGGGCCCTCTGTCTCCCTGGAAACCTGGCACAGCCAGAGTGGAGGTTTGGGCAGTCAGTGAGTTACCCCAAACCTTTGGGCCCTCCAGGGAATCTGTGGAGGAGAAAGACAAGTGCTGGGCCTCGTGGCTGGCTGGGCACAGAGCTGTGTCATGTTGGGCACGGCACCTAGCACCGGCTGCTCCAAGGCTGCGTGTTGTGATGCACTGTGCTCAGGAGGTACGCTGGGCAGCGCCAGGTCTCTGCCTGGAGGGTTCGAGGAGGACAGAGCTGTGCAGAGTCCTGGAGACATCGGCGGGGTGGAGGCCTCCCCCCGAGGCCTTTCCCCCCATCCCTCCGTGTCCCCCTCAGGGTCGGGCAGCTTGCCATGGTCCTGGTGTTTGTGAGGAAGGACAGTGGACAGTCCCCAGCAGCTGATGGTCCTTGCAACCCAGATGGAAGCTGTGTGGCTGGGCCGGTTCAGATCTCTGCGGGGAGACGTCCTCCTGCTCGTGACGGAGCCGTCGTGGGAAGGCGGGAAGGAGTGCACTTTGGGTAAACCCGTGGGCTTGGAGTTGTTTCTATCTGCTGGACTGAGTCCTGGGCTTTTAGTTGAATTCATTCATTAAATTAAGAAATCCAGTTGATACAGAAGATCTCAGGATGATGCTGTGAGCGTTTTGGTTAACTCCCAGGACAGACACCTTTGGCTTCACCGTGAGCAGTCGGCCCTTTGCTGCAGCCCTACTGTGTGGTCAGGGTCACCAGCGAGCCCAGGGCTGCACTCGGGCAGGTCCAGCAGGAGGGAACCGCTTGGAACTTTGGGAAGCTTAAAGTGTTTAAGTTTGCCAACTTGTGATTTACATGAGGAAGTTTTTATTTTACGAATTATATACTCTCCTTTATTAGATAAGTTTTATTCTTTCCTGGCTTTAAAAAAATAGCATCTGTCATAAAAGGACCCTGATATATTCTAACATTCTGAAATCGTCAATATTTTTTCCCACAGAAATTTCTCTACCCCTTCAATACGTTTTCTTTTGAAAATCAAGTGCAGTCCCATTGGTGAGGTGCGGTTCTGGGATGTGTCTGTCCTCTTGGTGGGACAGACGAGTGGGTGTTGCTGCGTTAGTCCACGGGACGTTTTCAGAACCAGCCTGTCCCCGAGCCAGGGCTCTCCCGTGCAGACCCAGGCAGCGGCAGCGGCAGCAGCAGCAGCGCCTTGCTCTGCACCGGTGCTGCACCCGGTCTCTCCGACCCGGAGGCAGGCGACGCTTCATCCTCAGGGCTCCGGCGCGGTGGCTCCAGGCGACGCTCACGAGTTACAGACTCTGTCTGTTTCTGGCTGGCTGAGAGACTTCTGTTGCAATCTCTACTTTCCCAGCGGAAGTCCCCCATGCCACAGCCCAGGGGACTTCACTTTGCCGGGCCTGGGGACCCCCTGCCCCGTGTGATCAGGTTTGCAGGGAATTCGAGCAGCTGCCCACTCCGGTGCTGGCGGGAGCCGTGGGTCCATCTAATTCCAGCCCTTCTCCGGTGCCTGGGAGCGCGAGCTCCTGCTCTGCCTTGGCTCCAGCCCTGCGCGGGCTCAGGCACTGGATCAGGACGTCCTGACGCAGGCCGGGCCTCGTCCTGGAAGCCACGCTTGCAAAAGCAGGCTCTGAGTTGGCAGCCCCGCTCTGTGACCATTTCAAGTTCAAATGACAACTGGGGTCTGAATACAGTTCTGAGGTCTGTGATTTATCTCAGCTCAGTATCCGCCATGCGGCTCCTTAGAATAGCGAAGACCGAGGCCGCTAAGGAAGTCTCGAGCAGCTGTCCTCGGGTGCTGTGGACACAGGAAGTCATCCAGCGGGACACAAAGCGGAAAGATGAGGACACAACGGAAAGGGAAGGGAGAGGAGCCTCAGGGGAGGGGGAGGGGCCTCGGGCAGAGGCGGGGCCTCGGGGAAGGGGGCGGAGCTAGTGAACGCATTGGGAAGAAGGTGAACCTGACGCACACCCTGGGGTCTACAGTTTCCACACAGTGGGAGAAGGGAAGGATCATTCTAGGCTGACGTGAGCATGGCCAGTGTTCTGGTGTGTGACAGCTGCTTCGAGGGAGCTGTCTGTGCAGGGTGGCCACTCGGAGCCCAGGGCCCTGGAAGGAGTGTGAAGGCCCCCAGTAGCATCTGCATGGAAACGAGGAACCTGCCTTGCGGGGGAGGGCTTTGCTCCTCCAGCATCACTGGGTCAGATTCTTCTGGGGGCCCCAGCCGAGGTTCGGGTTTAGCCCGTGGACCTAGGGATTGGCATTTCCACCAGACAGCTGGGGGTTCTGACGGGGGTGGGTCTGAGGCCCACACAGCTGGAGCAGCACAGCTGGAAGAAAAGTGGTGAGAGAGGCTAAACGTCCTGCAGCTGGGCACAGTGTGGTGGGGCCTGCAGTCCCAGCACTTGGGGAGGCTGAAGCAGGAGGCTCACAGATTCAAGGCCAACCTGAGCAATTTAGGAAGATAGCAAGGCCTTGTCTCAAATGGAAACTAAGAAAGGGCTGGGGAGGTGGCTTGATGTGAGGGCCCAGAGTTCAATGCCAGCACCCCACACACAACAAGTTCTGCTGTGGGAAGTGATGCTGCTTGCCTTACCTGCCTTGAGTGTTAACTGGGCAAGATGGAGGTGCCAGGGGAAGACAAGGCACTTGCAGGGTAGGAGGGGAGACCTGGGTTCGTGGGCAGAGCCAGTGAGGGGAGGCGGGACCTCAGCAATGCTGCACGTAGCTGGATGACAGTGCCACCACCAATGGAGTCAGTAAGTGATGCCAAAGGGGAAAAGTTCAGAGCAGGACAGCAGAAGCCTGGCTGGACACTCATACCTGCAGGGCTTGCAGATGTGGGGCCGTCATCCTGCTGGCCGGAAGCTGCCAGGTGCACTTCTGCAGGTTAGGCAGTGGCCTGGCCAGGCGAGACGATAAGGGACATGTCCGGGACAGAGGACTAATGGTGGCCTGTCCTGGGCACAGTGGACACTGGGGTGAGCCCCAAGCATCCCTACTTCTCTGCCCCTAACTTGTCAGGCTGGGGTGGGGAGGGTGAGAGGGATTAGGTTTCCTGCGTGGATGCTGGTCACTTTCCTTAGGCCCTGGAGCCGCCTGCACGGGAAGGCCGAGGCGGCTCCCTCTGGCAGGCCGTGGCAGGCACAGGTCGAGATGGAAAGGCCGGCTTGTCTCCACCCTGTCCCCCTGCGGGGCTGTGCCCATGCCTGGATGTGCAGGCGGAGAGTGCACGCAGGCCAATGGAGCATTTCTCTTCCTTCTTCCGGCCACAGCCACAGAAGGGAGCCCCGAGGCCTCGGCTCCTCTGGACCGGTGCCCACACACATCACCCACTGGGCACTGCCTGCGGGCCACGCCCTGCTTCCACCACTCGTGGGTCCCGGGTGTGTGACCTCTGGCCTCACCAGCACCGAAATGGAACCTCCACATCCTGGGTGCTCGGTGGGTGTTTTCTGGACCCAGGAAATGAGTGAGTGACTGGTCATAGAGCAGGGAAATAGAATTCAGATCCATTTAAATGCGAGAACTAAAGACACCCAACCTGTGACACTACCAGAGTACAAGGGCACACGCAGACTCACCTTGTCCTCAGCATTCATGACCCTCAGAAATAACCTAAATATCCAACCATGGGAGGACACCTAGCCGCGGGGCAGCCATGTCACTGGAAAATTATTTTATGAAAATTTTTGTGAGTTTGGGGAAAATATTTTATGAGGTGAAGGGAAGGCAACAGATTCAAAATTGCACGCATGATAGGAGTGGAATGCTGAGAAAAGTGTCCCAGGGCCAGGGAAATCCCCAACATGTCACCAAATGTGTGGGAGGGCCACAGAGTGTTTATATACATGGTTTTATCTCCATTTTTTTTTCCTGAATTGAACACTTTTGGGGGAATAAACACACGTAGTAGCAAAACCATAGTGATATTTTCTCAGGAAAAAAAAAACAAGCAGGCAGCGAGACCCACTGGCCCCGTGGATGGTGCAGAGCTGAGGACCAGTCCCGCGCACGTGCTCGTCCCTGCCGCCCCCTCCCTCGGGTCCCCTTGTGGAGCTGAGCCTTTGAACACGGCTTGGGGCTCCTCGCATCTGTTGTCACCGCGGTGCCCTTGTCTGGGCTGCTTGGCCGCTGGCTGTGGCTGAAGCTCGTGGCAGGGAGGCACGGAGTCCGCTGTCGCAGCTCCACACCGAGGTCTCACCAGAGCGTGCTTCCTTTTCCAGGCAGTGCTCAGTCTCGGGGCTCCGGTTCCCTACCTTGGCCTCCACCTCAGAGGAGCTGCGTGTCCCAAAAGCACCAGGGTCACTCTTCTCGCAGACAGGCAACTGCCTCCTTCTGGCCGAGCCTCTGTGAGGTGAGCGCTCCACCCCGTACTGGCCGAGATGTCCAGGCCCCACCCTGCAACCCCAGGTCCCTTCTGGCGCAGCGCAGCGCCCTCCTGCCGGCGCCTGGCTGCCTAGAGTCACTAGGCCTCGCACTGTTGCTTCAGCCCTGCTGATCTGAAGCAAAGCTGGAGAGATTTTTATCTTCCTGACACAGATTGCTGTCATGACCTCAGACCCAGTGGCCTACCGTGCCCTCTTCAACTGTCCCCAGACCTCGCTGCTGTCTCCGCCCCCGCACACCTTATCTCCCGAAGATGCAGGTGAGTTCCTCAGCAGCAAGAGCCAGGGCTCCACGCCTCCAGCTCTAACAGGACCGCAGCGTCCTCTTTCTGGACGGCCCCATCTAGCCCCCTTACTTCATGGGCCATGCCAAGGATAGAGCTCAGAACGCAGGCAGCATCTATGGGAGTTTTCAAAAGATCTTTTCTTTCTTTCTTTTTTTTTTTGAGACAGGGTCTCGCCATGCAGTTCAAACTGACCTTGAACTCACTGTGTAGTTCAGGTTAGCCTCAAAATTGCAGCAATCTTCCTGTCTCAGCCTCCCGAGTGTTGGGATTACTGTTGTGCACTCCCACACTCAGCCCAAAAGGTACTTTATAATCAAACCAAAATAGTTTTCCATAAAGTAGTTAATATCTTCAAGTAGCACAGCATGATTATCTCAGCTATTTGCTTTGGCCAGAATCAATCTCTTCCCCTCCTTCCCTCCCTCTCTCTTTCTCTCTCCATTGATGTTAAATTTCCGTGAAAAATCCCATTGCTGTGACCTAGGAGGAAAGGCTTCCTCCGCTCATGGTTTCCCTGGTTTCAGTCCAAGGTCCTGGGCTGAGTTGCTTTGTGTCAGGGTCCACCGTGGTGGCAGCACCTGTTGGAGGAGGCCTGGGCTCCCACGGTAGCCAGAAAGCAATGAGAGACAGAGCGTCCCAAGAGCCCCTCTCCTTCCCCCAGGCCTCGCTTCCTGTGGGCTCCTCTGTCTCGCAGGGCTGCCCCAGCTCAGGCCAGGGTCTGTAAGGTGGGCCTGGGGGGACCCGTCCCAGCCATAGCAATTGTGGGGTACATGGTGTTGTGATATTCTGGCTCAGTCAGGCTGGTCAGTGTGCACCATCTTTGTTTATTTATTTGTGGTAAGCGTACTCCATCTGGTCTTTAAGTTGTTTTCAAGTGTACGATTCATTGTTGTTAATCTAACTGTGATGTGTCCGGCCCTGCACACACACCCTGGCTAGCCCCTTGTCCACCCTGGTGTGTTCCAATTGAGCTGGATGTCCCTGCATTCCACACACGAGGGGGCCTCTGCGCTGTTCATCCTTCTGTGCCTGGCTGATTTCACATCATGTCACGTCCTCCGCGTCGCCCTTGTTTTCCCAAGTGACAAGATTTCATTCTCCTGTGGGCTTGGCTTCTACACTTTGCTGTGCACATTATTAACAACATTTACATATTGCACAAGAGAAACCAGAACCCCCACCCCGTAACAGAAAATCTGCGTCCCTCTCCTTGGCCTCTTTCTGCTCCCTGCGGGCCCAACTCCCTGCTAGTCCCCGTAGCAGTGAGACCCTGTGGTCTTTCTCCTTCTGCACTTGGTTATTTTAGAGCAATGTCTTCGGGTTCAACTATTTTGTCACATTAACGATTGTTTTCTTTTTAGAGGCTGCATATTATTCCTCCGTGGTGCCTGTCCCAGGTTCTGCAACTTCAGGCAAGTGCCCCACCTGTGCCGGATGGAAGGGCAACCCCTCGCCTGGCTCGTGCCGTGCCGGCCTTTTGGAGAGCAGGTCCCTTGACTTTTCTAATAGTTCCTCAGTCTTTCCGAGTCTTTTGTGCCCTGGACATTTTGCTAACTTTGCAGTGCTCGGGGCACCTTTGATGCTTTCTCTGATTAAACTGAGGTCAGCACGCCCTTGACAGAAACGCTGAGTGATGTTGTTTCTTCCTCAGCGGCGTTGCAGGGTGTGTGACCTTGGCAGGGGCCACTAGGGTTGCTCTTTGCCCTGATTACTCAGTTAAAGCGATGTCTACGGGTTTCTCCGCGGAATAGTTACTGGTTCTCTGTCTCACAGAGCCATGTCTCGGGGGAGATCAGCTGAGACTACACGAGTACCTGCTTCTGCCGAACACTCTTCCTTGGTCTTAGTGCCCATCAGCGGATCCCGCCTGCAGATGGCCGTAAGGTCCGCCTGTCGGTGATTCTGCATTTTCTCCATTCCTTCTGCGTTCGTTAACTTGACGTCTTTCACAAGGAAGAATCACCCCTTCTCTCCATTCTATTTCTCCCTTCAGCTGCTTAGTTCCATGAATACGGACTCGCAGATGTTTATCTGCTGGGTTAGAATTCAGTCTTCGCACTACTTGTTGCTCAACTTGTTCCAGTTTGCCCCCTGGGAGCTCCTCCGGCTTGGCTCCGCAGCCTCCCGAAGCTCCAGCCTTCTTTTTCAAGCACTTCCTTGTTTTCTGGCCCAGAGAATGTCTCATGCTCATCTGGTGTTTTCCCTGCTCAAGTCCTGGAATCACCCGCTTTTCTATGAAATCCATCCTCATCCTGTGGCTCTCTGGGTCATCACCTTAGTGGAGATGCCGGCCCCAGGGAACGGAGAGCTTGCTTGTCCGGGTGCAGCTGTACCCACGCCCCCAGGGCAGCACCGGGCACAGCCTGGAGCCCACAGAGCCCAGCGGGACGAGGAGAAGTGGGCTGGCTCCCGTGGCCGGGGGTGGATCTCTGTCCCTCTGCTGAACACAGACCTGGAGCGGGGCCGGAGGAGGACAGGGTGGCTCTGAAGCAATTCCAGCTTCTGCCAGCCTGGGGAGCTTGAAACCAGCAGTGGAACCTCTGTCCTCGTTTTTCCAAAAGCCGTTCGTTAGGAAACAGGATCCAGGAGAGGACAAGTCCAGAGCCAGCCTGGCCAGGGACCCGGACATGTCATAGGGCATCTCCATGGTGGTTTCACCACGAAGCTTGGCATTTGACATGCGGTACCAACACAGATTCCAAAGAGGCCCCAAGCATGCATTTGTCAAATTTATAAACAAAGAATTGGGAGCAAGACAGTGCCGTGCTAGGCAGGGCTATCGCAGACAGCGCATTCGGAAGCGTCAGGGTTGCTGCAAACAGCTGCTCAGTTCATCCAAAATGAAGCCCTTTAAGAAAGAATCCAGATTTTTCTCATTATTGCCAAAACATTCTAATCAAACTTTCCCCCCAAAGTCTGAATTGTTCTTAAAAAAGGAGAGGGCCGGGGGTATAACTCAGCGGCAATGTCTGCTTGGTAAGTGCAAAGTCCTGAGTTCGATTCCTGGTAGCAAAAATAGATAAATAAATAAATGAAGAGATTTGTTGCTGGGATTCAAAGGATCTATTCACTTTGTAAACAGTAGACGTCTACATGTCACAGGAAAGCTCAGCGGTTTCAGGGTCCTCCAGGGCCCTCAGGGGTCAGTTCTAGCTCCTGACTCCCTGCGCGTCATCGGAATCAGGATGCGTCTGCTTACCCGTGGGAGTCCTGGTAAAAAGGCAGAGGCAGAGCTGGGGGTTCTGCTCTGCCTGCTGTGAGGTGACCAAAAAGCTCTCAGCGGTTAAACCTGAGAGCGGCACGATGCTACCCCTCACCTCTCCTTCTGTACACACCCGCTTAAGGACGAGGCAAAGTGGGCTCAGTTCTGTGCTGTTGGTGCTTTGTTCCTCTGCTGAACAGAGCGGTGGAGTGGGGCCGGGTCTGTACCAGGTCCTGGAGAGAGATACTAGAGCCTAGGGAGCCAGGCAGATGAATTTGCTTCTCTCACTGGTTCTGCACATTTTTAAGTTGTCAGGGACCAAACCCAGGGCCTTGTGCGTGCTAGACAAGTGCTCCAGCGCCCAACCGCACCCCTGGCCCATGCACTTTTTATGTCAGTGTGGACTCACTGATGTCATTATTTTAACAGTCCAGTGCTGGGTCATTTATTCTGCTGCACTCATGCTCGCCCCAGAGCTTAGTGGACTGGGTATCTTTGGAGAGGGCCCCACCCTTGGTGAGAGCCCTTCTAGAGGACTCGGAAGGCTCCACCCTGCAGGCCATGGAGAGGGAGGAGGCTGGGTGAGGTGGAAAGTGCAAAGGGAGAAGGCGGCTGCCTTTGAGGAAGCGAAAGAAGGATGCTGGCTGCGTTGCCGGGGCGTGTGGTGGAGGAGGCCGTGCGTGGGGCAGACGCCACTGCCACGCGGCTTCAGACAAGCAGAGGCACTCACACGTGTTAGGGGAACCAAAGGCACCAAAGGTTGGTGGTGCGGCTGGTTGTAGGAGTCGAGGAGGTGACACCTACTAGCACAGTGCTTGCCACACTGGAGGTGTTCAGTGAGGGGTGCTTCTGCTGCTCCTGGAGCTGCTGCTGCTGACAGGGCCTCATGGCTGCTGCCACTGCCAGGCCCACCGTGTGTCCCCGCTGCAGCTCTAGCATTTACTACTGCTGCCATTATCACTACTACTGATTCTGTTGCTGCTGCTACCACTGCTGTGGTTACTGCTCCTGCTACTACTGCTACTACTACTACTACTGTGACTGCTTCTCCTGCTCCTTATGCTACTCGTACTGTATTGTTATTCCTCCTTCTCCTGCTGCTGCTGCCACCGATACTCTACTAGTACTTCCAGTCTTCTTTCTATTGCTGCTACTACTGCTACAACTACTATTACTGTTACTATTACCACTACTGCTAATACTGCTCCTATGACTACCACTGCCATTAACTGCTACTATCATTGTTACTACTCTGCTGCTTTTACTGCTACTGTCATTGTGGTTACTATTATTGCTGCTGCTGCTATGACCGCTGCCATTGCTGCTGCTACCGTGGCAACAGCTGTGTCTGCCGCTACTGCCGTACCAATGTCACTACTATCTTGTGTGCGCCTTTGCAATGAAGCCCTGTATGGGAGGCTGTTCAGTGAGCTCTTCGCATATCTGCAGACCCCAGGCTGGATCTGAGCCACCCATGCCCCCATGCGGATTCACAGGGAGGTTGTTTGGTCTCTGCACAGTGGTGGGCACTTTGCCCGCACAGCCTCTGAGCTGTTGGAGGCAATGGGCTGACACCCGTGGCTCAGCTGGGGATCATGGCTCCCGTGGGCACGGGTTACCTGTTACCTGCTGTCTTGGTCCAGCGGGACATAATTCAGTCCCAAATTGCCACATGCCTGCCTATTTCAGCATGCAGTGGGCTGAAACGGCTGGTAGCTTGGTTCTTCATCAGCAAAGCCCTGGAGAGGCCTCTGCTCATGGTTCATGCTCATCCTAAAGCAAGCATGAGAAGTCCTCAGTCTGCAGAGCAAAAGTAGTCTCATGGTGTCTGTGAGGTCCTGCTGTAGCGGCTTCTGGGCCTGGGTCTCCAGGCTGAGGCGTTGGAGCTTTCCCAGGCGCCCGCCATGATG
>PVJX010035371.1:0-18288 GCA_004027295.1 Dolichotis patagonum | reverse complement strand
AATCATCAGTTGGAATGGTGTTATCCTGTTTTGTTTGACTATATCATACATGATGATATGAACAGCTGTTTTGAAGAAAACATTATGACAGCTATTGCTGATTTAATATTATCCTTCTTAGAAGTCCTACCATGCTTTTTTTTTTGTTCTATTGCCATTGGTTCTGTCTACCACATTGTGTCTCATTGGAATTTGAATATGTGTGATAGTTCAAACAATTTTTTTATCAAAAATGAGATATTATAATACCCATTGATCATTTTCTGTTATTCGGTTCAGAAAGCCCTGGAATTCTTTCACTATATGCATGCCTTTATACTATTGTGTTATGTTTGATATTATTGTAATTGAAACTATGCTCAACTATAGCAGAGTAAGAGATATGGCATTAGATACTGTTGATGTCCAGTTGACTTAATGTAAAGTACTGTGTTGCCTATCTTGTCCTCTTCTGATCTGCTCTGTACTGCCCCCTTTTGTTTTATTCTCTTTTAAATAAAAGCAGTGATCAAAAAATACAGTGACTGCTGCGGTGTGACATCAAACAAAACGGAAGGTTTCATAAAAACACTAGAAGGGGTGCTCATTGCGCTTATTCATGGTTCTGGCACCCCAAAACTTTCAGCTTGTCTCTGAAGTCAAAATGACCATAAAAGGTAAATGTCATGAATCATCCGTTCTGGACATCAGGCAGCCATGACAGTACAATTGAAACATTCCCAAAAAAGCACTTCCGCAAGTGCTTCAGAAGGTGGCAAGAGTGATGGGATACATTTGTTCAGAGAGTATTTTCAGAGGGATTAATAGCAACGTGGATATTTCAGAGTTTTCTTTTTTTAGAATTTTTCTATTTGTACATTTTAGATGTATATGATGATAACATTCATCCTACAGAATTTGTACCTTTACACTATACATCTTGCTTCTTTTTTTCCCACTACTCTCCTCTCATATTACTTTTCTTCCTCTCCTAATATACAAAATCTTTGTTTCCATTTTTTTCATTCCATTGTTTTTTCTTATCCATTCTTTCCTTTCTCCTTCACCATACTTTGTTCTCTTCATTTGAATTTCTTCTCATTTCCAAATATTTATTGTACATTTTGTTCCTTATTTTGACATTCTAGGCTTCTCAAACTGGAGAAACCAAGTGATATATGAACATGTGTGCTTGATTTATTTCTCATAAGACATATCCATTTATCTAGAAATGTCTCAATCCTATCCTTTATGGTGGAGAATCTATATCTAGACATCTATATCTATATCTATATCTATATCTATATCTATATCTATATCTATATCTATATCTATATATTATATCTTTATTCATCAGTTGATGGGCATTTGGGCTGTTTCTAAGATTTAGCTACTGCAATCTGTGCTGCTATAAACATGGGTATGCATATATTACTGTGGTATGACACTTGTAATTATTTTGGGAACATACCAAGAAGAGGAATAACTGGACCAAAAGGAAGCTCTAGATCTAGTTTTTTGAGAAATCTCCCTCACCAATTTCCATAGCAGTTGTACCAGCATGTACTCTCACCAAGAGTGAAGAAGGGTTCCTTTTCCCTCACAGGCCAGCAACTATTTGTCATTGGTTGATTTTTTTCATAATAACCATTCTTTCTGGAGGGAGATGGAATCTCAGTGTTGTTTAAATTTATGTCTCTTGAATGCCCAGTGATGCTGAACATTTTTCCATGTTTACTTGCTGTTTCTGCTTCTTCATCTGAAAAATGTGCATTCATTTAAGATATCAATTTTAGGACTGGGTTTTAAATTTGGAAGATCTGAATTTTTGAGTTATTTCTATATTCTAGATATTTCTTTGTCTGAAGAACAGATAACAAATATTGTTCCCACGTTGGGTGTTGTCTCTTCACCACTGGTGATGTCTTTTGCTATGTAAGAGAATTTTAACAAGATGAGACTTTAGATGTTGGTTCTTTGTGATATTTCATGTGTGATCAGTGTTTTGTTCATAGAGTCTTTGCCTAAACCAAAGTCTCACCTATTCTCTCTTCCAATATATATAGTGTTTCCATTTTAATATTTAGATTTTTTAGTCCATTTTTATTTCAGTTTAGTGCATGGTGAGAGAGATGGGTATAGGTTTAATCCTCAGCATGTGGTAAGCCAGCTTTTCAAGTACCCTTTATGAAAGAGGCTATCTTTCTTTCAGTCATGGTGTTTTATTCCCTTATCAGAGATAAGCTGGCAAAATATGATTGGACTTGTATCTGAATCTTCTAAATTTTTCTGTTGACTTTTAAGTCTATTTTTTTTATTTTTTGCCAGTATAATTTTGCTCTTATCACAGTGGCTTTGTAGAATTATTTCAAGTCAGGGAGTGTGGGGCTCCCTGTCTTGCCTTTCTTGCCCAGAATTGTTTTTGCTATTCTAAGTCACTTCTGGTTTCAGATGAATTTTCGGGTAATTTGTTCTAGTTCTATGAGATATGCTTTTGCATTTTGGTTGGGATTGCATTAAATCTGTATAACAATTTTGTGTAAGTGTGACCATTTTCACTGCACTGGCTCTTGCTACTTAAGAGCAAGGAATATCCTTCCCTTTTTGATATCCTCTTTGATCTCCTTTTTCAGAGTTTCATGGATTTCAGTATAAGGATCTTTGACTTGCTTTGTTAGATTGATTCCTAGGTATTTCATTCTTTTAGATGTTATTATGAAAGGTATTGTTTCCCTAAATTTTCTCTCAGTGAGATTGTTGCTTGTGTTATTGATTTTTGAGTGTTGACTTTGATCCCACTAGACTACTGAATTTGGTAATTAAATCTAGTTTTAGTTGGAGGTTTTTGGGTCTATCATGTAGAATATCATGTCATTACAAATACTGATAATTTAACCCCTTCCTTTCTTTTCTGTATTTTTTTTATTTCTTTTTCTTTTCTAATTGATCTGGCTAATGCTTTCAGAACCATACTGAGTAGTAGTTCTTGATTTTAAAGTGAAACCTTTCAGGTTTTGTCCATTTAATATGATCTTGGCTGTTGGTTTGTCATACATGTTTTTTACCAGATATGTATTTTAGTGTAATAAATTTTTTAAAATGTAAGCATCCACTTTAATTTTCTATTACATCTCATACACGACTTTTCTCAAATTAATTTTTATGCTCAGTATAAGGTATGAGCTGGTGTTTATGTATTTCTATATGTATATCAAGGTATTTTAGCATCATTTAATTATAATGCTTTCTCAATTTGATTTCTCATGCATTTTTATGCAAAATAAATTTGACATTATAAACGTGACTATTTTTTCTCTATGTTCTATACATTTCCCTACTTACCTATCTTCATGCCAATGTCCCCTGTCTTGATCCTTGTGGCTTTTGTACATCTTGAAGACGGTCACTGTAAGTACTCCATTATCATTCTACATCTTAATATTACCTTGGCTATGATAGGTCTTTTAGATTTTCATATAAGTTTTACAATAAAGCTGGGGATTTAGCTCTGTGGCACAAGCACCTGCCTGACAATTGCAGGGTCATGAGTTCAATTCCCATTGCCCCTAAAAGAAACTTTAAAAATAAAATATAATTTACAATTTAAACTTGTTGGGATTTAATTAGTATTCTATTAGGAAAAATTGGAAATCAAAACTGTTAAGCATTCTGTTAGCAAAAATATTTTATGGCTCTCCTTCAATGCTCTGTAGGGATTTGTGTTAGCAATATACAGATACTGTACATAGTTTGCAAATTTATTCCTAAATCATGCATACTTATTGATACTTCCTCCTCTCCTTTTTAAAATAGGTCATGGAGAATAGTATCATTTTCTTCTACAATTTTGACAAAATTCACCACTGTTACTCTCCTTTTGGAGTTTCCACTTCAAGAAGTTTATTTAAAATTTTCTTTTAGTTTTGTAGTATGTACATGGGCATTCTGATTTTCTTTATTTCAATATGTGTATTGTTTATCAATCTTTTTCTCATTTCACCAAATTGTTCAGATAATTGACATAAAGATTATGTGTATTGAAAACCATAGGAAGCAGTTGCTAAAGTCAAAAGCACTTATTAAGAAATAATACCTGCAGAGAATAAAAGGACATAATTGATTCAAACAGTGGGAGCCATCACGCCATGCTTCAAGCATAACGGTTTCTTCTACAGCAATAGGGAATGTACAGCAGAAATTGTTCATCATAAGTGTTATAGCCTAAGTCTTAACCAAAGCACCGCCATTCTGTTCTGTATGTGCCGTCATTTCCTAGGAATTGCTTAAGTTTCGTTTTACAGGAAATCAGCCTTACAAAACCCCCTCCCTATCTATCTAGGTTAAGTTTCAATTTCCCGAAAGGCCATAAAGTCCTTAGGTTTCAGTTTTTGGTAAACCCTTCCCTACCCGGTGGTCAATCATAAAGTGTGCTAATAGTGCTGTTCTGTAAAAGTGCTTAACTTCAAAGAAAATTACGAGAAGTTCTGTGTGGCCCAACTTCTATCTGGCTGTGTCAACAGTGACAGCATTCCCATGGTTTTTAGCTTTAAAAGCCACTTACCTTAGCTGTAAGGCGCATAGTCTTCGGGTCAAACCTGAGGAGACTGCGTCGCCAGGCCGCCTGAAATAAAGCCTTTGCTCCCCAAATTATATCTCTTGCTTCCTTGGATTTTATTCGGGGGTCCGAGCTATCACATTTGGGGGCTCATCTGGGATGGAAGCAAGACCCCAGACTCAATTCTGAACATTCAAAAGTAAGTACTCTGGAGGGTTTGTTCAGACCGCGGTCAGTTTGTACCTTTGAGAGGGGACGCCCTCAATTTAGGAGCGGGGACTTCCTGGAGACAGTCAGTTGGTTTTTGGGACAGACTCCGTCCATTTGTGGCTCTGCCTTGGGTAGCAAACCGTTCTGTTGGTTGATTAGTTACATTCCTCCAGAAATCAAAAAATTGGTTGTATTTTTGAGCAAAGGGTATTTTGCTGCAGCTTGTTTTGTCTTGTATGTCTGTCTTTGTGTCTATGTGGCCTAGTTGTTCCCCCTTCGGCCTCCCAAATCTAACAGAGCATTTTCTTCTAGGAACCCCTTCCACGAGTCCAAAGTGGGCAAGAGCAATATTAATCATTTTCTTAGCTTCCTTAATAATTAGTCTCTTCTGCCTAAACTTATCTTTGTTCCTTGATTCTCCTAGCAGAGAAAACAAGTCAGTGATCACACCGACTATGGGACAGAATGAGTCTGCCTTCAACACTCCCCTTAGCATTGTGCTTGACCAATTTAAAAATTTTAAGCAGCGGGCTGAGGGATATGGGGAAAGAGTTCATAAAAGTAAATTAACAACCCTCGTCACACAGGAATGGCCACTGGGGACCCAAGGAGTCTGGCCTCCTTCTGGGTCTTTCAACATGGGGACTGCACAGGCTGTTCGCCAGTATGTGTTTGGGCCTCCTGCTCATCCTGACCAAATTGTCTATATTCATATCTGGATAGACATGATCTATGATGCTCCCCCATGGATTAAACCCCCTCAGGATGGAGTTCTGGCAGCTCTCAAGCTGAAGACAAAGGCCAAAGAAGCGGCTTCCAGATCCAGTGCACCTCCAGTCCTGCCTCCGAGTGAAGACTCTTCTGACCCACTGGACATTCTTCCTTTGCCCCCACCTCCGTACCCTGCCCCTGAACCTCAGCCCGACTCCACCGTTCCCTCCCCGCCTCGTCTTAGTCCTATCTGAACCCGCTGTCACTTCCGGCCAGAGGGACCCCCAGAACAGGGCCCCAAGGCAGCTCCGCTGTGCCCTTTATGGGAGGTCTCTGCTCCGAGCAGGGGTTCCAATGTTTGTGTACACCCCTTTCTCTTTTTCTGACCTCTATAACTGGAAAGCTCAAAACCCCCCTTTCTCGAAGGACCCAGAAACTCTGATTAACCTTATAGAATCTGTTTTCTCAACCCATCGCCCCACTTGGGACGACTGTCAGCAGATCTTGCACATTCTTTTCACAGCCGAAGAGAGGATGTGGACAAAAGGGAGTCCGGGATCTGGATGGATCTCCGTCTGCTGATCGGCAGAGAATTAAACATCTGTTCCCCTCCTCCTGACCTGAATGGGACCCCAACACAGACGCAGTTAAGAAGGCTCTTGATGAGTATCGCCTGAGGCTCCTAGATGCACTCTGTGCGGCTGCTAAGAAGCCTACTAATCTGTCTCGGGTGAGTGAGGTAAGACAGTTAGCCGATGAGTCTCCTGCTATGTTCTTAGAATGCCTCCTAGAGGCCTATAGATTGCATACTCCAATTAATCCGATAGCACCTGAAAATGCATGGGCAATTAATATTGCCTTTGTGTCCCAGTCAGCCCCCGATGTTAGAAGAAAGTTAGAAGCTTGAGGGATTTGACTGAATGCCTCTCAGCCAGCTGATAGAGATAGCGCAAAAGGTTTTTCATAACAGAGAGCCCCTACAAGAAGTTACAAATAAAAAGATGACCAAAGCATTGGAATTGCTCTGTGAAAAAGAAACTAAAAAGTCAGTCAATGCTGAAAAGAAGGAAGCTCAGGGCCAGCGGCCTCCTCTAGATAAGGATCAATGCACATATTGCAAAGAGATGGGACATTGGCGTAAAGATTGCCCAAAGTTAAAGGCCAAGCTAGAAAAGGAAGCAAAGGCCTTGCTGTCTCACCAATGAGGAGGTCAGGGCTCTACGCCACCCCCGAGCCCCGGATAACTCTCCAAGTGGGGGGGCAACCTGTGGACTTCCTGGTCAATACAGGAGCCACATATTCTGTGCTGACTCAACCTTTAGGAAAACTAACCAAGGATTCTGTCAATGTAATAGGAGCCACAGGGGGACAAAAATCATACCAAAAGGTGACAGCTAGCTTGGCTCAGCCTGGACATAAACTAGTCCAACATGATTTTCTCTGGATTCCTGAGTGTCCAGATCCTCTCTTGGGATGAGACCTCCTCCATAAATTACAAGTACAAATTGACTTTGTTACAAATGAACCGAGATTAAAGCTGAGGGCAGACATAACCCCAAACTCAGACAGTATCAGAGTATTGGCTCTTGTCCCAGAGGGCTAAAGTTACTGACTACTGAGGAATCTGTCCGATGCGCCCAAGCCATCACAAACTGATTTAGAATTAAAAATGTTAAATAAATGGAAACAGAAAATCCCAGAAGTCTGGGCAGAAACCAACCCCCCAGGGTTAGCAATTAATCAAGTTCCCCTTGTGGAGCTCTTGCCTCAAGCACGCCCGATTTGCCTGTGACAATACCCGATAAGCCTACAGGCCCAAAAAGGAATCAAAGTCCACTTTCAGAGACTCAGAGACAATGGTATCCTCATTCTTTGTGTCTCTCCATGGAATACATCCCTGCTTCCAGTTCAGAAGCCGGGGACAAATGACTATCACCCTGTACAGGATCTCCGAGAAGTAAATAGATGGGTTTTGACTCTACACCCAACAGTGCCAAATCCTTACACTCTGCTCAGCCTTCTCAATCCGGAGAACGCCTGGTACTCTGTTCTGGACCTGAAGGATGCTTTCGTCACTCTGCCTCTTGCTCCAGTGAGTCAACCCCTCTTTGCCTTTGAATGGACTGACCCGGATTCAGTGGTGAAAGAACAGCTAACCTGGACACACTTACCTCAGGGTTTCAAGAACTCTCCCACCCTTTTTGATGAGGCATTAGCAAGAGATCTTTTGGGGTATAGGGAAGAGCACCCAGAGATAGTGTTCCTCCAGTATGTAGATGACTTGTTAATAGCCTCAACATCCTTAGAGGCTTGTCAAGAGACAACTGAAGAACTATTAAGGACTCTTGGGCAATTGGGCTATAAGGTCTCATTAAAAAAGGCCCAGTTATGCCATCAGGATGTAACCTATCTGGGCTACAAATTACAAGGAGGAAAAAGGACTTTATCTAAGGAAAGAGTCCAGGCCATATTGCAGATCCCATCCCCAGAAACTAAGAAACAAGTGCGCGTATTTCTGGGAGCTGTCGGATACTTCAGGCTGTGGATCCTAAATTTTACCAAAATCACTCGCCCGCTATATGACTCTTTCAAGGGAGAGACTCAAAAACCATTATATTGGACAGATGAATGCGAGCAAGCTTTCCAGCAACTCAAGCAGGCTCTGACCAAGGCTCCAGCCCTAGGGCTCCCTGATGTTACCAAGCCATTCACCTTGTTCATAGATGAACTCAGAGGCATCGCAAAAGGTGTTTTAACTCAGGACATTGGCCCTTGGAAGAGGCCTATAGCTTACCTTTCCAAAAGACTCGATCCAGTGGCAGGAGGGTGGCCTCCGTGCCTAAGGATCCTGGCCACTGTGGCGATGCTACTCAAGGAGGCTAAAA
This sequence comes from Dolichotis patagonum, assembly GCA_004027295.1. Classification (NCBI taxonomy): domain Eukaryota; kingdom Metazoa; phylum Chordata; class Mammalia; order Rodentia; family Caviidae; genus Dolichotis; species Dolichotis patagonum. The sequence continues at coordinate 9,948 of PVJX010035371.1, read as the reverse complement.
AGCTCACTTTTGGACAAAAGATTTCTGTGGTAACTTCCCACAGTTTAGAGACTCTTATTAAAACCCCTCCCAAGAAATGGCTCTCAAATGCCAGGATTCTACACTATCAGGCTCTGCTCCTAGACCCAGAATCAGTAACTTTCAAGACTTCCTCAGCTTTAAACCCAGCCACCCTTATGCCCGATGATGACCCAGAGAGTCAGGGGACACCTCTCCATGAGTGTGCCAACACCCTCGAGCTACAACAAAACCTACGGGCTGATCTTACTGACCAGCCTCTGGGAGATGCTGACAACTATTTCACTGATGGAAGCAGCTTCATCCAGGATGGCAAGCGAGTGGCTGGCGCAGCAGTGACCACCGAAAAAGAGGTACTCTGGGTTAAATGGTTAGAACCTGGCACTTCTGCCCAAAAAGCAGAGCTCATTGCTCTGACAGAGGCATTAAAGTTGGCTGCGGGAAAAAGGGTAAATATCTATACTGAGGGTAGATATGCTTTCGCTACTGTGCATGTACATGGGGCCATCTATCAAGAGCGAGGTCTTTTGACCTCAGCTGGGACTAAGATTAAAAATGCCCCTCAGATTTTAGACCTATTGGCAGCCATCTTGCTACCTCAACGGGTTGCTATTATTCATTGCAAGGCACACCAAATGGGAGATGACCCCATCGCTGTAGGAAACAATCTAGCAGATCAAGCAGCCAAAAGAATATCAACCACATCAGAGGGGCCTACTGAGGAAGTAACTGCTCTGGTACTAGTTCCTCCAGCCCTGTCAAAACCAGTCTATACAAAAAATATTTACAGTTAGCATCTCAACTTGGAGCAGAACCCCTCACCCCAGAGGGCTGGTACCAGTTACCCAATAAGCGGATACTGTTGCCTGAGGCATTAGGACGAGAGCTACTACACCAAGCTCATCAGACCGCCCATTTAGGAAAAACTAAACTTGCTGAACTGTTCAGAAATTGGTTCTTTATTCCAAAACTCTCCAAACTAACTGCATCTTTGAGCTCCAGATGTCCTCAATGTTTATTGGTCAACCCAACCAAGAACTCTCCACTAGAGACCACCCGACATCGAGGGATCTCTCCGGGAGAACATTGAAAAGTAGACTTCACAGACATGGTAAAGCCTGGTCTCCAGGGACACCGCTATCTCTTGGTGATGGTAGATACATTCACTGGCTGGACAGAGGCTTTCCCTACTAAGTCTGAGTCAGCTTTGATAGTAGTCAAAAAGTTGTTACATGACATTATACCTCGATTTGGCCTCCCACTATCGATGAGGTCTGACAATGGCCTGGCTTTCATAGCCCAAATTACCCAAAAATTAGCTCAGGTATTAAAAATTAATTGGACGCTTCACTGTGCCTATTGGCCACAAAGTTCAGGACAAGTAGAACGCATGAACCAGACTATCAAAGACACTTTAACTAAGTTGTCTTTAGAAACTGGCAATAACTGGGTGAGCCTTCTTCCCTTTGCACTGTTAAGGGCCAGATGCACCCCATATATCTCTGGAATTTCCCCCTTTAAAGCCATGTTTGGAAGGCCTCCACCATTAGTTCTTAAGCTGTTAGAATAACAAGATCTCATTAAGTCCCTACAGAATCTCCAGCCTGTGCTGACCTCAATCCACCAGCTGTTTAGACAGAAATATCCAACCCTGCCCTCGGAGACACCACTTAAAGCACCGATTGAGCCAGGGATTTCAGTCGTGGTGCAGCGTCACCACCGAGACTCCCTTGAACCTCGCTGGGAAGGACCTTTCACCATGGTACTCAGCACCCCAACCGCTGTTAAGGTAACAGAAACGACTGCATAGATCCATCACACCCACGTCAAGCCACTGGAGATGGCCAATGATGAGAAACACTCTCAGTGGACTGTGTGAACTACCGATAACCCCTTAAAAGTTAAAATTGTCAAGACCCAAAAACAAGCTTATGAGCTTGTTCCCCAAAGCCCATAGACCAAAGATTTGGTCTCAGTCACAACATCAGAGGGGAATTTTATAGCCTAAGTCTTAACCAAAGTGCCGCCATTCTGTTCTTTATGCGCCGTCATTTCCTAGGAATTGCTTAAGTTTCGTTTTACTGGAAATCAGCCTTACAAAACCCCCTCCCTATCTATCTAGGTTAAGTTTCAATTTCCCGAAAGGCCATAAAGGCCTTAGGTTTCAGCTTCTGGTAACCCCCTTCCCTACCCGGTGGTCAATCATAAAATGTGCTAATAGTGCTGTTCTGTAAAATGCTTAACTTCAAAGAAAATTATGAGAAGTTCTGTGTGGCCCAACTTCTATCTGGCTGTGTCAACAGTGACAGCATTCCTGTGGTTTTTAGCTTTAAAAGCCACTTCCTTTAGCTGTAAGGCACGAAGTCTTCGGGTCAATTTTGAGGAGACTGCATCACCAGGCTGCTTGAAATAAAGCCTTTGCTCCCCAAATTATATCTCTTGCTTCCTTGGATTTTATTCCGGGGTCTGAGCTATCACAATAAGAATCCCACATGGGAAGAAAAATACATTAGTACTTCCTTGTACCACTTCCTCAGGCAATGGTCAGGAATGTCCTGAGATTCACTAACATCACAACTTGAAATTCGAGACCCACCCTACAGCAAGTACCAGCTGAATCCTCTCAGCCACCCATACCTTTTGTATCGTTGTATTAAGTCTTTCCTTGACATAGAATGTGAGTGTAAAATTTCAATTTCTTCCCCAGGTCATCTCTTGCATCGTGAGCATCCATTTTTACACATCTTGGAAGCTGCTACTCCAGGGTTTTACTGGTCTCTATTCCTAAGCACATGTAGAGAGTAAAGAAGTACTTGAAACAGGCTGTAGCCTGTTTTGCTGAAGTTGGTTTTGAGGCTACAGTAAGAACTGTTCATCATCCTCTTCTACTCAGCTATGACACCTTCTGTTCTCAGGGTTAGGTGATACTAAGGGACACCTAAAGTAGTTTAACTCACTTTCTCAGAAAAAAGATAAACCATTCGAGGCCACGCCCTCAGTAACTCATTTCTTCTGAACAGATTCCATCTCCTAGCAACTAATCATATAACTAATCATATAATTCTGCTCTTTGCTTACTATCAGCTATAATTTCTCCTGCTAATCAGAATCATTTTCCATGATGCAATGGTGATGTCTCTTCTTTCTGCTGATCTGTGGAGTTAAGAGCCCAAAGTATCCCAGGTGAACACCAAGGCTTATGATTCATGCAAACTTTGTTGCTTCCCTTTAAAAGGAGGTGCTATAACCCCAGAGATAAGACCAGGGGCAGTAACAATTGCAGTTAATCCTGTCCACACTGATTGTATCCCATTCCCATTCCTGTATTGATTTTCTGTTACCATTTTAAAAATTCACCATAAATGTAGTGGCTTCTGATGGCACAAAGAAGTTCTCTAACAGTGCTGGCAGTCAGAGGCTTGCGTTCCATTTCGCTGGGCTGCAGTTGATACCATGAGAGGACTGGTTCCCTCTGGAGGTTCTGAGGGAACACTGTTTCCTCAACTGCTTCAGCCTTTAGTGAGCAGCTGGATCCCCTTGCTTCTGATCCCTTCCCTCATCCAACAAGCAGCACTCTAATCTCTGCTTCCTTTATCCCACCAGCTTCCTCTCTGTTAAAGCCAAATATCCTTTTATCTCAGACTTTTAAAAGCATGTGTGATTATACTGAAATCCCATAGGACAATCCAACATAATCTCACCACCTCAGAATTTCTTAATCACAGCTGCAAACCTCCTTTTGCCATAAGATGACATTCACAGGAGCTGGTGATTAAAATAGGCAAACGGCACGTGTGTATTATTACTGAGCCCACTGAAGGAGCATAGAACTACATAAGGATGACTGATTCAGTCTACAGTGTTGGACTGAGAAGATGCTAGCAATTCTCATAGGATGGTAGCAGGTACTTCAGCTGTCTCTTCAGCTCTTTATTTCTCTGATCACGTAATGGAAAACCTTAAACTTTGCAGCTATCACTGCAAGTCTGTCTAAGTCTTGGTTAGTTATCTCTTTGCTGGAACAAAATACCTGATGCATACAGATTTAAAAAGGAAGGATTTATTTTGGCTGACAGTTTGTAGAGGTTAAAGTGGATATTTGGCTGCCTCCAAAGTAGATTGGCATGAGAGAGGGCATCGCAGAAAGGAAACAGCTCATGGCTTGGCAGATAGGAAGCAGAAAGAAAGTGAAGGGATGAGTGGGAAATAAGATAAACCATTCCAAGCCACGCCCTCAGTAACTCATTTCTTCTGAACAGATTCCATCTCCTAGCCATCAGCCATAAATTTATCCGTGAATTAATCCACTGATGATTATCACAGGTTCATGATCCAATATCCTCCCCAAAGCCAGAGGAGGAGATGATCATGGAAGGTTTTGGGGAAACATCTAGATACAGTGCATAACAATCTATTTCCCATTTTAATGTTTTTCATACATATTAAAGCTTGGTTTTTAAGAGCTGTAATTGTTCCATCCCCTGACGAACTATACTATTTATCTGTACGAAATCCAACACTTCATCCATATAGAGACCTTTTGTAACAGTCAACTTTTTCTGATGTTAATAAAGGAAATGCAACTCTCATGCATTTACTGTTTGTATGATATAACTTTTTCTAGTCTTTTAGTTTTAACTGATCTCTCAACATTTACATGATGCTGGGCTGAGAGTATAGCTCAGCAGCACCGCACGTTCCTGGCAATTGTGAGGTCCTGAGTTCAATTCCTGGTACCTCCCTCCAAAGAAAACGCTTGTACGATACTCTTTTGAGTAACATGTAGTAGGATTTTGTTTTTGTGTATAGTCTGATAATCTGTGATTTTTGCATGAATTCTTTAATATACTTACACTTCAGGTATCATCCAACATCTTCCTATTTGCTTTCCATTTTTCTTATCTGTTTCGTGTTGCTCTGCTTATCATTCATGTCATTTGGTGAGAGTTAATACATTTTATGTTGTTCAATGTTAATTTTTTGATTGACATTAGGTATTGGTCTTGGTGAGATTGTTTACTGTTTTTTCTCAGAATTACAACAAGCATCTTCACACCATCACAGTCTACTTAAGGATCATGTTGGATCATTACACAAAAATATGAATTTTTCAGAAATATAATTCAATTTTATTATACAATCCCTTTCTGTGTGCTATAGCTGTCATATATTTTATATGCATGTGCATAATAACCATCACAATAAAATTTTATAATTTTTCTTAAGTAATTTTTCAAAGAAATTAGGGATGAAAGTTATTCTGTCATACTTACACATGTAAATACTATTTCCATTAAACTATTTGCTCATTTTAGATTCAAGTTCTAGACAGATTCATTTACATTAAAGCAGAATAATTTCTTTTATCATATTTTAAAGTTTAGATGATACTCATTTTTCACTTACAAAAATTGTCTTCAGTTTGCACTCATTTTAAATGGTATCATACCTACATATATATTTCTGAATCTTTTTCAGTATTTTAAAAATATCATCTTATAAATTTGGACTCTTTTTTATGAAGAAAGAGGATAAGAGAGCCATTATTTATTTCATTTCTCCTACATGTCAAAATGTGTCTCTTTTTCTGGTTCCTCTCAATTTTTTTTCTTTGAATTTTAAGAGGTTGAGAATTGAATGCCATTCAATATCATCTGGTGTAGAACTATCTGTTTGCATTCTTCTTGGAAATATCTGAATTTCATAACTTTATAAACTTATATTTATCACCAATTTCTGGCTTTTCAGACTTTTTCCTCACCTATATATTGTTTGCACCAACTCTACTTTCTTCTTCTCAACTGCATGAAATATAAGTTACACCACATTGTTACCTCAACACCAGACTTGTGTCCCACAGTGAGGAAGAAGGAAACCGCAGATGCAGATGCAGGAGGTAGAGTGCAAGCCAAAGGGTTTAAAAGATGTGAAAGCTTAGAAAGTAGAGTAGGGTTTAAGATCAGCAATCATGCTCACCACTTTGAATTGGTCCACAGGATCCCCTTATTATTTTGAGCAGAAAATGCAAAGTCAAGGAGTGTAGGAAACTTTACACTTTATTTGCCTCCTCTTGGGATTCTGAGTAAGCCTCTAAATGTTATCCTGGAAAGCTGAGGTCAAGCCCCTGTGACAATGAATAAAAGCAAAGCTGCAGTAGGAAGAGCAAACAAATAATTTAAAAGATATAAAGGCAGAGGAGTAGAACTCTTGCTAGCCTGGAAGGAGTCTTGGGTAGGAGACCTGAGAAGCCTCTTTGTTTATGGGTTTTTGAGTGGCTTAGAAGGAATCTTGGGTCATTGTGCAAGGTAACAGATCTCTACAAGAGACTATGCTTATTTTAGGGTCAAATCTGTGCAGTGTTCACACAGTGTTCATGCAGGAGTCACGCACTCATCAGTCAATGTCCTCACTGCTCATGCTTTGGAGACATCCCTGGGAGCCAAACAATGCTTAGCAGAGGTTCTTGTAAGATCCCTGGGGGATAGATAGGCAGACTCCATTTTGTGGCCAAGGTCTTTACTGCCTAACAGCATCCTAACTCCCGGTCCATCTCACCCTGTCTCACTATAATACTATCTTACAAGTCATTTTGGCTCTATTACTTTTTGATTTTTTGTGCACTTTGAATCATATGGTTTTTATTGCTATACATTCAAGTTAGCTACCTTTCAATCAGTCTTCTCCATTCAACTGTCAATGCAATCTGGTGAATTTGTTATTTCCATGACATCTCTTCTTCTTCAGGATATTTTCTAAGCCTTTATTAAGTTTTCATATGAGATGTGATAAAAAAAATACAGTAAATAATAAAATTTTTAAAATGTGTCACAGTAAAAGATATATTACCACTAATTCCCCAGAATACATTCCATCCTGATTCAAACACACTTATAATTATGGCCACTTTCTTTTTAATTTGTGTATATATTTGTGAAAAATTTTATAAGCACAAGTTTTCAGTACATAGTGATTACAGTCATTTGTGGGAGTTGGTCCATGTACATAACACATCTCACTTTTCCCCTTTCCTTTCCATCCCATTTTTGCCACCATTGAATTGATTTATTTAAGATATCATGTGATATTTAAAATTGTGTCTGGTTTACAGCATGCTAGTCTCAAGGTGCATTCATTTTTCAACAAGTAATTCAAGTTTATCCTTCTTTATGGTAGATTGGTACGCCATCGCACATTAGTACTCATTGCTACATTTTATACATTTATCTATTAAATGTATACTGGACATACAGTCTACTTCTTGTAAATAACTGTTATTGACTGTCCTGCTGTAATCATGAGTGTGCATATATCACTGAGGTATGATGTATTTAACCCTTTGAGGAAAATACCTAGAAGGTCAACAGCTGCATCAAATGGAATTTTTATTTTTTAAGAAATGTCTATACTGGTTTCCATGTTGATTTTATCAGTACACAGTCCCACCAACTATTTAAAAGAGTTACTTTCTCCATCAGCCTCACCAGCATTTGTTATTGGTTGATTTTTTTTGAAGGTAGCTATTCTTGTTGGAAAGAGATGGAATTTTGGTATTTTAATTTGCATTTCTCAAATTACTAGTGATGTTGATCCTTTTTTGTTACTTACTGCCCATTTGTACTTTTTTCATCTGAGGTGTCCATTTCAGGTGTCCATTTTGTAAACTGGATCTTTAAATGTGGGTGTTTTGTTTTTCAGTTCTTTATAAATTCTATATATTAGTGCTTTGTCTGAGTAATAGCTGGCAACTTTTTCCATTCTATAGGCTGTCTGCTTATTCTTTTGGTAGTCTCTTTTGCTATGCAGACTTTTTAGTTTGATGTGATCCCATTTATTGATGCTTAAAATTATTTCTTGTGCAACAAGGGTTTCTATTCACAAGCACTTTCTCTACATCTATATCTTCAAGTCTTTTACCTGTTTTATCTCCCACAGGCTGTTTCTATTCTAACGCTTAGGTGTTTGATGCATTTGTATTTTAGTTTATTGCATGGTGAGAGATATGGTCTTTGACATGTTGATAGCTACTATTCCTAGCACCATTTGTTAAAAAGGTCATCTTTCTTCGAGCAAAAGTTTTTGCCCCCTTTGTCAAAGACAAGGTACCTGAGTGTGCCTGACATTGATTCCGTATCCTCTAGTCTGGTCCATTGATCCACAATTCAGGATTTGCTTGTTTGTTTGTTTGTTTCTCCAATAACACGTTGGTTTTTTTTCAATCACTGTAGCTTTGTAGTATAACTTGAAGTCCAGGATGTGATGCTCCTGTCTTGACCTTGTTGCCCAGGTTTGCTTTTGCTATTCTAAGTCTCTTCTCATTCCATGTGAATTTTAAGATTGCTTTTTCCAATTGTATAAAGAACATTGTTGGTATTTTTATTGGGATTGCATCAAATCTGTGTAACAGGGTTGGAAGTATGATCATTCTGACTATACTAATTCTACCTATCCAGGAACAAGTTAATATCTTTTCATTTTCTGATGTCCTCTGCAATCTACTTTTTCAGAGTTATAGGTTTCATTTTACATATATTTCTCTTCTTTGTTTAGGTTAATTCCTAAGTACTTCATTTTTTTGAGGTACTATGAAACATGTTGTTTTCCTCTTTTCTCTCTCAGTGAGTTTGTTATTGGTATAGAGAAATGATATTGATTTTTAGTGTTACATCCCGCTATGCTGCGGATTTTTTTTTATTAATTCTATGAGAGTTTTGTTGAAAATTTTTTAATTTTCCATGTAAAAGATCATGCAGTCTTCAAGCAATAATAATTTAATTCCTTTTCTCATTTACAATCATTTTTATTGTAATACATTTTCTCATCTCATTTCACCGCTTGAGAAATTTTATATTTGTAATCCCATTGAAATGTTACTGAAATCTTAGCGAGTTAATTTCAATTTACCACCTCCAGTGACACCCACAGTGAGAATAAAGATACAAAGACATATTCAAAGTTACCAGCAGCCAAGGGATCCAAAGTCCAGTCCAGGTGAGGCTACATGGAACAAAAGCTGTGATCCAAGGCCTTGTGCAAAATTTATTATCTCGTGAAGAAGGGAGTGACTCAAGGATGAGCGACAGTGAGGTTGCCAGGAATTGCAGTAAGCAATGTGAGCTGAGCTGGCCCAGTGGAGAGCAAGCATCTCTGCAATATGCAGGGAGAAGGGTATGCAGAAAGAAAAATCTGCATAACTCGACTGAGGTAGCATTTGAATGATTTAGGAATCTGTTGCTTCAGTTTCTGATATATAAAGTTTTGTACTCTGGGAAGTCATAGTCTCTCATCTTGTGATTTGAACCCAGTTAATATTCCTGGAGCTATATGGCTCTGCCATCCCACTGTGCTCAACCATATATAGGGAACATGATGCAAGGAAACAGAAAACTGTCATCTGGCTTCAAGGATTACGTATCAGTACCTAAATGAGCTTTATTTACATCACTTAGAACCAACTCAAGGGAGAAGGAAATAGCATAGCCAGCTGTGTACATATCAGTACATGGAGACTGTGTTTGGTTTAACTAATGCTGAAGCAATTGTTCTGCACTAGAGGAGTCACCTAGGTCGTCTCTTACCAATTCATTTCTTTCTCTCATGCCTAATTGCTGTAGCTAATATATCAAGACTTATTCTGAACAGGAATGATGGTAGGGGACATCGTTGTCTTATTCCCGGCTTTAGAAAGAAAACATTCAGCTTCTTTTCATTTAGTATGGTATTGACCATTGTTTTGTCATACATGGTTTTTATCAGATTATGTGTAGCGAGTGGCATGATAGCCTCACTGCTGCTGCCCCATCCTGCCCTCCTGTGGGCATTTAGTGCATCTGCCTACATTGCCCATGATCCTCTCTGCCTGGCCGGACATGACTGCGACCTATCCAGTCTCTCCACAACGTCTCTGCCTGATGATGACAATTTCCTGCCCTC
>PVJX010035370.1:0-18289 GCA_004027295.1 Dolichotis patagonum | reverse complement strand
TTTTGGTACCGGAGATCGAACTCATGACCTTGTGCTTGCCGGGCAGGCACTTAAGCCACTGAGCTAAATCCCCGGCCCCGACCTCATCTTATTAAAGAGTTTCTGCATGTCAAAAGAGGTTTCCAGCAGAGTGAAAAGAAAACCCACAAAATGGGAACAAATTGTTATGGACAGTTCCTCAGACAAAGGACTTCTGTCTAGAACTTATAAAGAATTAAAAAAACTCAGACCCTCGAAATTCAAAGACCCAATCCAAAAATGGGCATCTGAAATGAATACACAGTTCTCAGATGAAGAAATATGAATGGCAAGTAAATACATGAAGAAATGTTCACCATCATTAGTCATGAGAGAAATGCAAATTAAAACCACATTGAGATTCCATCTCACTCCAGAAAGAATGGCCAGGATAGAAAACACTACCAACAACAAATGTTGGAGAGGCTGTGGGGATAAAGGAACTCTTCTGCACTGTTGGTGGGAGTGTAGACTGGTGCAACCACTGTGGAGGTCAGTCTGGAGATTCCTCAAAAAGCTGAGTTTGGAAGGCCCATTTGACCCAGCTATTCCACTTCTAGGCATGTTCCCAGAAGAACTGAAAACATCATACCACAGTGGTATATGTGCACCCATGTTTATAGCAGCACACTTCGTAATAGCCAGATCTTGGAAGCAACCTAAGTGCCCATCAACTGAGGAATGGATAAAAAAGTTGTGGCATTTTTATACAATGGCATTTTATACTACTCAGCTATAAGGAATGATCACATTGGGATATTTATTACTAAATGGATATGAGACCATTTGAGACCATTCTCTTAAGCAAAATAAACCAAACTCACAAGTGTAAATACCGTATAGTCTCCCTAGTATGAGAGTTGATGAGTATGTAAGATTTTATCGTAATCCTGAGTCCCCATCTCATAGCTTTGAAGCCTTTCAACGTTTTCAATCATCAGTTGGAATGTTTTTATTCTGTTTTGTTTGACTATATCATGTGTGATGATATGAGCAGCTGTTTTGAAGATAACGAAACATTATGACAGCTATTGCTGATTTAATATCGTCCTTCTTAGAAGTCCTACCATGCTTCTATTCTTCTACTACCATTGGTTCTATCTATCACATTGTGTCTTATTGGGATTTGAATATGTGTGGTAGTTTAAACAAAATTTTTCTATCATTAATGAGATATTATAGTACCCATTGATCATTTTCTGTTATTCGGTTCAGAAAGCCCTGTAATTCTTTCACTCTTTGAATGGCTTTATACTATGTTGTTATGTTTGATATTATTGTATTTGAAACTACACTCAACTATAGCAGAGAAAGAGATATTGTGCTAGCTACTGTTAATGTCTGGTTGTCTTAATGTAAATTACTGTGTTGCCTATGTTGTCCTGTTCTGATCTGCTCTTTACTGCCCTCTTTTGTTTCATTCTCTTTAAAATAAAATTGAAAAAAAAAACAAAGAGCCTGTGGCTTTGGGAGAGTAACTTTCCTTCCCTTGTGTTTGTTTTCTCATCACTAACATGGAGAGTTATTACTAGAGAGAAAGAAAGTGAACACTTTCTTTCTAGAGAATCTATTTATATCTATGTCTTTTTCTGGTCCTCTATGGTTTGTCTCACAAAGTTTCATGTGCTGGAAGCTTGGTGCCCTGTGGCAGTATGGAGGTGGTATAGCTTTCAGAGTTAGGGCCTCTGACAGGCAATTGGGACATTAGGGTACCACCTTCAGAAGGGATTAATGTAGTTCTCATGAGACCTTTGTACGTTCCAACTAGAGTGAATTATTATGAAAGAGCAAGCCTTGCCCTTCTCTGGCCCTGTCTTACGTGTGACCCTTTACACTCACATTCTCATCATTGTGATACCAACCATCACAAGGTCTTCAACAGAACTGAGCAGAAGCCAGAGCCGACTCTCAGATCCCCAGAATTGTGAGTTAAATAAATGTCTTTTCTTTAAAAAGTACCCAAGCTCAGGTATTTTGTCATAGCAAATAGAAAACAGACTGATAGGCAGTATGAGTTTCCATGTTATGGATGAGAAAATAGAGGCTCAGATACATGCTTACCACAAAACAGAGCTGAATTTAAAAATCCAAAACCCAGGTTCTTTTCATAACTGCCTGCTTCTGGGAATCTTATCTAACTTCTTGAGCCTAAATCTTACATACAGCAGCCTCCCCTGACGGAAGGTGAACTGGGCAGGGAATGTCCTGCCTTCTGAGTGGACCATTTTAGAAAGGACTTAGCCCAACCCCACTAAACATGTATGGTTTCGCCAGAAGCCGTAGACCCCATGAGGCTGGTCTGCCTCCATGCATACTATCCCAGGCTTCCAGGGGTTGCTGCTCACTTCCCCTGGTTTGGTGTTTGCTCCCATGTTTGCCTGTACTCCAAACCCAAGAGAGCCCCTAAGGCCAAGCACACTTCCTGTACAGAATGGGCAGGCAGAGGATTCTGGTCAGTGGCTGTGAGCCATCAACCATGGATTGCAAGGCCCAGGGGCAAGGCCATGAGCAAGGCAAGCAATGTTGCCCTTAGTTGGAGAGTATATTGCTCAAGAGTCTGTACTTTAATTTTGAGCAATTTCCTCACAAACTCTTTTCTCCCAGACTCTATAGCTCTGCTATCCATCATAGTCAAAGGCAAGACAGTTCAGTGGTTAAGGTCCTGAGCTCGGGCTCAGGATACATGACCTTCACCCAGTCCTGAAACTTCCTCTAGGACTTTAGATGATCCTTCCCCACTTTGCAGTTCTATGCTCTCATCCATAAAATGAGGGAGTCAGATTAGGGATCCCCAAGGCCTCTCCAAGGCCGGCCAACCTTCATGGTGAAGGTGGGCTTTAAGATCTGCTCTGCAGGACCTGCCCGAATCTACCACACATCACAAACATTATTAGAATAGAAGTCCTAGTCGGATTTCATTTTTCCTGCAAGGCTGTTTACTGCTTAACAAAATGTATTTAGTGGTAAAATCGTGACTGTGATGTTAAGTGTAGGCTATAAACCCAGAGGAAAAATAATAATAATCAGGGGATGTGTAGGCAGCACAGAGTCAGAAGAGGGGGGACTATGTAGAAGGTCAAGAAGCCTCAAATTCACAGAAGCCCCTCATGAACACGGGCATCATTCCTTATTTATGCACCTTCTCTGCCCTGTCTGGGTTCCGCGTGGTCTCCACTTCTTGTTAGCTTTTCAGCTGCACACCAGGCCCCAGCTGGCAGTGGCTAATTGCAATCAGCAGGTGAGAAATGTAGGTTCTCCGAAAAGGAATTATCTCCAGCACTGGGAACCATTCTGGGAAATGTAACAGACCTGGGAAGAGAGGGGGAGATGTTTAAAACCTGAACTTCTGTGAAAAGCATTAATTGAAAAAGACAGCACCGCGCACCAGGAACCCATGACTCACTCGCCTGAAAATATAATGAAGCAACTTAGTGTGGAAGGAAAGATGGGGGAGCATTTCCATTTCTGCACAAGCAGCTCCTGCCTTGTGTGCACAAGCTCTGCCTTGCCCTCTTTTTCCAGGAAACCCAGAGAGCACAAAGATTTGTTCTCAGAGTTTCATCTTCTACCTTTCTATTTTTCTGCGTGAGTAAAATCACTTCACTGAGCTGAGGACTTTTTATTTGTATTTTAAAGAGTTACTTCTTGCAATCTACTGTGAAGCTGGGTGACTTGAGAAATACAGTTCAGAATTGGTTCACAGTCTCCTGAGGTCACCTGATACTCAGGTGTTCACTTGGCCTTGTCCCAAGGGAGGGAATGGGCCGTGGGAGGGATGTGAATGCAACCATGTACCTCAAGAGTCTATTCAGCTACTTGGGGAAGCAAGAGGCATGTCAGGGTTCAAAGTCTTGGACTGAGGTTCACCTTGTCCTTGGGGCCAAGCTGGGCTCCTGGGAACAGGAGAGAAGTCTGGTGGTCTTGCTGGCCTTACCACCTGGCCCTATAAATGTCCACCTGCTCACCCACAGAATGGACTTCTCTTTGTGTGTTATCAGGAGAGGGAGTGAAAAGTGTACCAGAGGAGTGATTTGAATTTCATTTTCTCGATATGTCCCCCTGTGGGGAACACTGCGTGGCATGCATGCTGATTCAAAGAAAACTGTCTTTGCTCACTGGGGTTTAAAGCTAGGCATGGGCAGCTCACTTTGCACAAGGCTGTGGGGCGCCCTGAAAAAGGCCTGAGGGGGTCACGCGGTGGAGTGGGGGCTGGCCCCGCATGCAGCCCTTACAGAGAAGCTGCGTGATTTGGACAGGCCTCAGAACCCTGCAGATTGCAGTGTCCTCGCCTATAAAATGAGCAAATTGTGCACTGTAACCCTTCACCTAGCTTTGCCTCACAGATTCCATAAAAGGCAAGTGATAAGATGGGGCTACAAACACAAAAGATTTGCTCCTAGAAATAAACGTTTCCTGGGGTTTTTTGGAGGGTGGGTGGTTTTGTTTTCCCTTCCTTTTGGTTGTTTGTAGGACAAAGAGGAGGGAGAGGTTAGGCTTTGGAGCTGATGTCAAAAGGAACCACAGTGCCTGGTGGGAGGTCACACTAAGGACAGACACTGATGAGGCTGAGGAATCTTTGTCCACCTGCATATACCCCTCTCCCCCCAACTCTCCAGGCACCCCATGAACCTAAGGAATGTCAGAAGAGGATTAAAGTCTCAAGGGGGAGGAGATAAAGGGGCCTCAAGACCTTCAGCCTTGGAGCCAAACCCCAAGCTTTGTGATCAAAAGACAAATAAACAACCTTTCCCACTGGGTCTCTCAAATCTGCTGAGTGGCACAAATGTTTCCTCTTTATAAACAAGCTTACCTGAAAGGCAAAGCACACCAGACTCTGAAATCCAACTTAGTTTGTGGCACACCTCTCAGGAAAAACTGCTGCAGACAGCTTACCAAGTGCCTTTCTCACTTCTCTTGGAAATACTATGTCCAAGTTTGAGCACAAACAGAAACATACAGAATCAGCCTGGCTCTTCATGCTTCCTTCCCCTTCTGACACAGGGAAGGTTGAGAATATGAGGAGATTTAGAATTGGAAGCTGCCAAAAAGATTTTAGAGAAGCCAGTGGATGGAGAAGGAGAGCAGAGAGAGGGTACCGCCTGTGGCATCCTTCCAACAAATACTGGGCTCTGTTCCATGGACTCGCACAATTCTAGGGGGCACAATTCACCGAGAAGCCTGCGGAGCTCCATTCAGAGAATACAACGCTAGTGGTACCCTGAGGAATAAAGCAAGACAAAGGTCTCAACTGCCCACTACCACCTAGATACAGCAGAGCACCAACAGAGCACATCTGTGCCCAAGGGAAGCTTGAGTCTCCTGATGCAAGCATATAGCATGGTAGAAGGAGATTCTGCTATACTAAGAGCACCCCAGGGTAGAGGAATGCAGAGGGGTTGTGATTTATACAGAATCCATTGATTAGGGAATGCCTCATTGAGATGAAGTGACCTTTGATCAAAGGCATGAGAAGGTGAGCCCTGCCTAAGGGCTTTCTGGGGTAAGAGGGATGTGGGTAGAGGGGACAGTGAGTACAAATGTCCCGAAGGTAAAGCACGTTTGGCAGGGCCAAAGTGTACCACGGGATTCAGAAGAGCTGGAGTGCAGAGATTTAAGTTGTCTTTGCAGGTGCTGGGTTCAGTAGAGAATCACAGAACATGGCAGTGGGTATCCTATCTCCCACACACTGCCCCATCAACCTACTCTGCTTGGTTTCCGTTTCTGCTTGGTTTCCTGAGCCTCTGGAGGCTCGAGGCCTGGTTTTCCATTAACTAACACCTAATCTCAGATATAGTCCCATTTAGTTAATAAGCAACTAAGAGTGATGCCCAACCCGCCAGCTCCTTGTCAGTCAGGCATCAGACCTCCAAGCAGCCATGGGAGGACCTTAAAACTGAGAGCTGCTGAACTGTCACTATTATGAAGTGTTGATGAAGTGTTGGGGACCGGGGACCTAATATCACAGAGTCCCCCATACAGTCTCCTACCACCATCATCTTAGCGGGACTTCCAGTGCTGCAACTTGTAGCTGGAGACATCATGGGAGTGGGGACAGGTGACCTGAAGGTAATTCTCACCAACTCCCCCAGTCTCACTGTAGAGGTGACACCCTCTTCTCCTAGTTGCCACACACAGAATGACTAAATAAGTTTCCCTGTCATTCACCCATCACTTTTTCCTATATAGAAAGTAGAGAAGTCTCTGGAGAGAAATGAGTTGCTTCATGGACTCATCTGTCCAAGCACCCAGGATGAATTCAGTGTCTGTCAGACTTACGTACTCAAATGCCCTGGCTCAGAATCATGCATGCAGACCCTACTTTGCACAACATGAGGTTGGATTCAAGGGGTGACTCAGGCATGTTGATGGTGAGTTATTGGCTATGGGCTCTGAAGATGTCCTTGTTCAGAACTTGCCCATTAGACTTTTAGCATTCATAAACACCAGAACATTGCACCATACAGACAGAAGCTCTAACAGAGATGACACCAGAAGCAGAAGCATATTGTTCTTGAAACCTAAGGACCTATGTTCTACTCCATGACTGTGTCACTGTGTCTTTTAGAGTTTGATCAGAGGAGCAGAAACCATGGCGAAGTTCTAAAATAAGGGCCTTCCAATAGAGACGGAGCCCTCCATAGTTACAGGAGCTGATTAAGCAGCCCATGTATATACATATTGATACTCTTCTGGTATTGAGCTTGAAGATGGTAGAGTTGGCAGTCAGCAAGGGGTGGTGGATATGAAGTGGGGGGAGAACAAGGACAAACTTGGAAGAAGAACAAACTAGCGCTCCCCTTGACTGACATGAAGTGCATCAACTTCTCACCGTCTCCAACGTCATCCATGCAGATGACCTGCATGTTAGACCTGTGTCCTCCACAACATGGCAGCTCACACATCATCCCCAGTACTCTGAGGAGCCCAGAGTGGAAGGCTGGTGGGCACTGGAGATGCTGCAGGCCTGGCTGCTATGCTCACCAACGAGGCGAGCCCACAGTTCAGGGATGAAATGTGTGAGGTGCAACAACATCAGCCAGACCGCCTCCCAGCCCTCAGACCAAAGGAATGGTTGCTCTTTCACTTCTGCCTTCAAATTGCACAGCAATTTCTCCTGAGCAAGTCCAAACAAAATAAGAGGGGAAAGGAATCATGGGAAACACCGTTCCAGGTTAACTATTCTGATACAGGGTCACCACAGTGACGTTCACCCCAGGCCTTGGTTTCTTCACCTGCAACATCTAGAGACTGCCTGAAGGAAACTGTTGGGAGCATCCATCTTATAATATCAGTTTCTTACCTTCCTCATTAATGAGCCAGGAATGATGGGACATTGCTGTAGGTCAGTTTACATTGCATGAGTTGGGTCCAAGGAGCGCAGATGCTGCTGCAGCATTCAGGAGCTCAGGGGGAAGGATGACCTCAGGGTCTTCGCCTGGATTCTCCAAGAAGCTGCATGTTCTAACAATGCACACATTGTCTCTATCCAGGGAAGCAGGAGAGAGATATCCTTTGTCTTTGCAGGCAGTAAAACCCAGATTCAGCCCAAGACTGGATTGGTACCAGTGGCAGAAAGGGGTGAAAATTCATGTTCATCTCTAACAAGCAATCTAGCCAAGATTGCAGAAAGGTTTGTAAACTGCCTACAGTTCAATGAATGATGCAAACCATAACTTTTCACTAGGAGTTCACCTTCCATGAAATTTCAGAAAAACCCTACTATTACCTAAGACTAATCTTCCTGAGCAAATAAATGTGAGCGTGTAATATATGAAGCGCTTTCTGCAAAATACAGTCTTTGCAGACTCTGCTGCTAGAGAGGACACAGAGGAAATAACCATACACAATAAAGACAAGGATCTGTACATGTAGAAAAGAAGTGGGGGGGGATGAAGTTAAAAAAAAGACTGTCATTATTTAGAAAAAAAGGACTTTCATTACTACCAAAGAAATGAAGAATGAAAAGATGACTACTAAAAAGTACCTTCCCTCAGCTTCCTCATGGCAGAAGGTGATGGACTGCTGATCTCCAAAATTCCATGAGTTTATGAGAGCATTGACAAAAATCTAAGCCTAGCTAGAGAATCTGGTGTCAGCATTTGCAAGATGCAAAGAAAGCAAGGAAAAGGAAACACTGCCAGAAATGCCTTTATTCAGAGTACTTCCTGGAAGAAAGACTTTTCATTCATTGTAGGATGGAGTTGCTGGAATGCTGCATAAGACTGTGCTCCTGAAATGTCACCCTCTGGACTTCTGCCCCGGAGATGTATGAATGGAATAGATGTTTGCCTTTGTTGGAGAAAGGTGTCTGGGACCCTATCCAGGAGTCATACAGGTGCACAAACAGGCCAGCTGGAAGTTCTCACATAGCTATGAGAATCTGTACCATGGAGCTTGGAGGAAGAGGCATTGAAGGTGTATGTTGTAAAAGTGGGAGAAGCTGAATTTGAGTTTCCTTAGTATTCAACATATAAAGTTTAGGAGCTGAATGCTGACTAAATGACTCACAGCATTCTTGCTGAATTCTCATGCTCTCAGTGGTTTAGGATAAACATGACTCAGCTCTTCTGTTATTCTCCAGGCAGAAAATTAGGCCTGGGGTTGTTGGGCATGGGAGTGACCCAAATTAGAATTAAATGTATGACCTCCTTTTCTAGTGTAGAGGTTGGCAAACTTTTCCTTTAAGGGCCAGATATTAAATATATTAGACCTTGTAGGCTATACAGCTCTGCCATTATAGCATGAAAGCACCCATAACCGATACATAAATGAAAGAGTGTGGTCATGTTTCAACAAAACTTTATTTACCCAAACAGGCCCAGGCCACATGTGGTCTGTGTGCTATAGTTTGCTGACCACAGATCTAATACTTTCCTAGGAAACTGGGCTTGCATATGCTTAAAGCATGAGTAGACTGAAGTTTTAAATTATGCATTATTTACAAACTATCTATGTTCTAACATGGAGAAAGAAGAAGAAAATAAAGAATAACAGTGAACAAACAGATGAAAGAAAGCTGATTTTCGGTTTCATAAGCCTGAGGGAAAAGAATGCAGACAAGAGCCAGAAGGAATAAAAGGCAAAATCCGTCTTGTAAAGGAAGCATACACTTGGACAAACATAAGACAATGTAGAGAACAAGAGAATAAGAAATCAAGGGATGCAGACTCCAGAACATTCTCTGCCCTCACCAGCACTGTCTCAACATCTCCCTGACCTCAGCTTTCTCTTCTGCAAAACACAGAGCTAGGACAAAGAACTGTACCATTCTGTCATTCCGCCCAATCCCAGCTTCACAAAGCTTCACAAAGTCTTCAAAATCCTGAGCGAAGCAGGGAACAAAGACGCAGCATGCTACTGCCAAGAGTGGGAGGGGCAAAGGTGTCTTCAGTGAGGACAGATCCCTATCTTCTTCCTACAGTACATTATGCTGAAGACATAGCTGAGCTCGCGCTTAAATAAACAATTTAATCAGCAACCCAAAGTTTCCTTTTATCACCCAATCTCCCAGCTAGACTCAATAATTATTTTCCATCTTCTAACTGCTGGACTGTTAAGTATCAGCTGAGGCAAACAGAATACCAGGCATTGTCGAATGCAGTCGCAGCCCTTGGCTTTCACTAACATAATTCCCAGGGCGACTGCTTTTTTAAAAGACCTTGCAACTAAACATGGCTCTTGGAATGATTGTGCTGTAGAGAAGTACTTTGTAGTGTTGAGGGGGAGGGAAAGGGTTTTCATCTAGCATAACTGCCATCAGCATTCTGGTCATTAACAAAGAAAAAGATATACGGGTCAGGTTGCAAGCAATCCCATCACCCATTTGAACAGGGAGGGTATTTCCAGACTCAATCTGACAACCAACCCCTTACGATTTTTGCAGTCTTCCTTCTCCACCTGTACAATGGAGCTAGGGATGTTTGTCTTGCGTGGTAATTCTGGAGAATAAGTCTGATAATGAAGAAATGCATCTGACCCAGCTTCGAGCACATAAAGGGGGTGTGCTCTAAACAGGACTGACAGAACTAAATTCTTACATGAGCAAGGTCACTTTAACCGGGCTGGAAATTGCAGGCCTTAAAAAAGATGTTTTTCCAGCTCATGATCAATCTTCCTGTGGTATGTGCCTCCTACGGAGCTGTTCTCCTACAGTAGACTCCCGGCTGGTGTAGACATTATTTGCATTTTCAGAAAAGGACTAGGGAACCCACCCCCTTGGTCATTGTCTCACATTTACAGCAGTGTGAGATTACGGAAGTACATAGGAGACCAGAGAACACAGGACTGTAAAACCTTCTTGCCACATACTGAGTCACAGGTTTCTCTTGGCAGGTATACAGTAGACACACCCTTCCTGTCCCCATGGCCCTTCCCAAATCCACTTCCTTTCTCAGCCTCTTTGAGATTGACGTCCCTTACACACACTCCACCCATGTGGCTGGCAGGGAGGGGAGCTACCTACCTTGCCACAGAGGCCTTTTTTAGTCCAGGCTTCACTAGCTGTCTATTCCCACTGCCTCTCTGCAGGTACCAAGTGACTCATGGGAAGTCCTGTAGCTATCTTCTGGCTATTCTCTGTGACCTCACCCTTGCCCGCCTTCATTCCATCCCCCACACAAGACCAATGGGCCATCCCAAAGACCCAGCTCTGCTCCCGACTCAGCACTGTTCAAGATCCAAGGCACATAGAATGAAGTTCAAGGACCTCAGCAAGATTGAAAAAACCTGTCCTGACATGGCTGCAGTCCTTGCTGGGATACCTCATCTGTAGGCTTTCATTTTTGCAAAGCTCTCTGCTTTTCATGCCCTTCTAATATGCCGGTCCAACTTCTTCTATGTCTCTGTGTGTGTGTGTGTGTGTGTGTGTGTGTGTGCGCGCGTGCGCGCACACGCTATGGGGGATTGAAGTCAGGGTCTTCACACTGAGCTACATCCCCAGCCCTTTTTTTATTTTTTTAATTTTGAGACAAGGTATCACTAAGTCACTAAAGGCTAGGCTTGAACTTGCAATCTTCTTGTCTCAGTCCTCCCAGAGTACTGGGATTACAGATGTGTGCCACCACACCTAACCTCTGTTCAGTCCAGCTCAAATGCCATCTGTCTCTTATACTTCTACAGGCAGTCCCAGTTGCCGTCTCCTCACTGCTCCTGTAGTACCCTGTGTCTATTCTATAGTACTTGCTGGACATAGCACAGATATTGCTGATGGTTTGTAGTCCTGCTCTGCAATCACCTCCAGAGGACATGGACTATAATTTATTCATCTTGGTATTCTCACACCCAGCGTGCAACCTACCATGTATGCAGGAGACCTTTGTTTACTTCTATGGGATGAATAAAGGGAGGGAATTCTAGGGGCTTGATGGAGAAGAGTGACAGATGAAAGCAAGACACAAGAAATCCAGAGATGTCATCAAGGGAATCCACTAATATTTCTTTATTAATGATTTTTATTTTTATTTTTTTTGGAATTGCCTTTGGAGAATTAGCGAGTCTTTTCTGCTACCCTTTCATTTGCATCAAATCAATAACTACCTATATTCTCAGAGCTGTCAGTCATCCTGTCTCTATGATTCTGAACCATAATTATAACCCATCCTTGCTTATTTTTTTGCTCTGTATTTCCCAGAGCCCATGAGGCTTTGACTTTTAGCACTTTCTTTGCCAACTTTCTCTACCATCATGTGCAATAACCTTATCAATTGTTTGTATATGTGACGCTAAAAAACTTCTCATTTTGGTACAAAAAAATTTAGAGTGCCACAGTAACAGCTTCCTGCATAACTCATTTGCTGTTTCCCCATCCTGGGACTGCTGAGTAAGTCCCACACCACTTGGTAGGAGACATAAGAAAGTCTTCGACATCCTGGGCTTTTCTTTACTTCTCCAGGCTCTGCTGTGCTGCTTTGCTTTCTGGCATACTGTTCCTGCAATCTATTCCCCTCCCCCTCCCCCTAGTAAATTTTTTTTGTTTTTGCAGTATTTGGGATTGAACCCAGGGCCTTCCCACTGAGCTACATCCCTAGCCCTCTTATTTTCTGTATTTTGAGGCAGAATCTTAGTCTCTAAAAATTGCCCAGGTTGGATTTAAACTTGCCATCTTGTTGCCTCAGTTTCCCAGAGTACTGGGATTGCAAGCGTGCACTGCCACTCATCCTTAAAAGTCCATTTTGGCTGTTGCCTCCTCAAAGGCATCTTCCATACCAGCACTCTTCCCTCACCGCCTGGACAGATGCTACATACTTTCATAATGGAATTTCCCCCACCTTAGATTTTTTTTCTGTTTTTTAAATTTTATCTTAGTCCTTAATATTGGGTACAGATTATTGGACTATGAATAACATAGTTTATAGACAATAATAAATGTTACGTGAGTGTAGTCTCCTTTTCACTCTCAGAATATCGTATTGCATTGTACTCTCCCTCCTTGTGATGGTGTGGATGACACAGTGCCTGTGTGATGACGTGAAGTGAGCTGAGTGACATAGGCATCATGATGTATTGTAGTTGACTGAGGGTAGCTGCAATGGTGGAAAGCATTACTATGGAGAAGGGGCACTACCGGTTTAGTATTGGCTCAGGTACAAGACATAACTACTAGTAAGCCTAATACACAAAGCACCCCATCTATTTGTGTCCTTGCCTCCACAGTCAGCAAAATTTGTCACCATCAGAAATCATATATTCATCTTTACCTTTGTTTCTTATGTAGTTCTATTGTGACTAGACACGTTCTTTTACAAATGTACAAACATTTAATTTTAGTTATTTTTAACTTCAACACAAAGAACAACATGCTGTATGTAATCATTTGGAGTCTCTTTTTTCAGATTTTACATTGCTCACATGTATCCATATCATTCTATGCAATTGTTTTTCATTCATTTAAACTACTGTGCAATTTCCATTGTGTGTATATACTACCATCTACCCTTCCACTCACCCTCTGCTGGGCATTTGGCTTGGGATAGCATGGCAGGATGTAGCAAATAAACAAGGACAGTGGTCAAAATTGGATTTCAGATAAAAATGCAATCTCGGGACATGCATTATATAAAAAGTACTATTTATTCATTGTCTGAAATTCAATTTTAACTATGCATCCTGAATTCTGTCTGGTAACACTAGGTTGGGAGCAGAGGGGCCACGAATCTCCCTGTACATCACTCTGTATATGCCAAGGTTTCTCCTAAGTGTATACCAAAGAGTGTGAATGCTCAACTTTAGGAGGTAATACCAACTGTTTTCTGAAATGACTGTTCTCAAGACCTCTTGAGCCCCATCTCCCATTCTGAGAATACATAAAAGGGCCAGAGTGTGGACAGGGAGAATTGTACGTGAAGAAATTGTGCAGAACTATGGCTTTGCAGTGAATGAATGCTTGTCGCTTGGAAGGCAGAGGTTAGAGTGTTCCTCTTTAACTCCAAGCCCACTTACAGGACCTTCTAAAGGCTTTGAAGTGCATTCTCTGCAGTTAGGAGCCATAAGGGACTTCACACAGGCCCACAACAGCTACACTGAGTGGCACGCTTGAGTTTGCCTCTAGCTTTGGGTCATCTGGAGAAGAAGGAATGAATATTGGTGACTAGGTCAGCAGAGGCAAGAGTAATTTGGGGCAACAGATGCTTGAATATGGTGTGTAGATCAAAAGTAGTCCAAGAGGAGAGAGCTGATGTGGAGCTGGCTTGAACCCTGACCAGTGGTGCAAGAGGTTGTCAGAAGGAAGAAGCTGGAGGTGTTCTTCCAGATATCAAGCTACGGAGCAGCCACCACCTTTTATGGAGAAATGTCAGACAGAGTCAAGAGGACCATAGAAGAGAGGTCTCCCACTGTAGGAATCTACAAAAGGGCCAGGAAAACAGCTCAGGAGGGAAAGAATTAGCTCTATTCATGTCCAGTCAGGAATGCCAGCTGGAGCCACAGCTTTAATCATCTGAAAACCAGGCCCAGAAAGAACAATGTTTTTCTGTCAAGTTGGAGCTGCTTCCTGACCTCTCTTCTCTCTCAGTGTGAAGAGTGGTGGCAACAAAATGGCAGCTAACAAACGGAGAAAGAGGCCAGCAAAGAGAAAGGAAGAGTTCCACCTCTTCTTCCCCTACCTTTCCACTGCAGCCCCTTGGTCTAAAAGAGACCTGAGCTGGGCAGGAAAGATTCCATGTTAAACAAGCTTGAAGAACTGACTGTTCACCTGTTGAGTAGTACATTCTAATTATTCAATTAGGACTTGAATTAGCCATAGCAATGACCTAACAATGAGTATGAATGAGATCTGTTCAGTTGCTTTCAGGTTTTGGTATAGATTGCTCTCCCTGAACAAAGTCAAACAACCAAGATTTGCTTTGTTCATGTAGAAGGCTACAGTTGTCTGCACACTAGTTCCATAGGTATGTGCTAACATAACATGTTCACCTCCCACATACATTTAACCAGCCTTATTGGCAGTTCCAAGCAGCCAAGATATCAAATGGTCCCCTTTCTCCCCAGCCTCCTCTGCATAAGACTTTCCCCCCTTTTTCTACATCTCTCTATATGTGCTTCCATTTCCTTTTTTAACTCACCGCTGTAACCCTCACTGTATTTTATTGCCCTTAATTTCTGAGTCTTTTTCCTACCAATATCAGGATTTCTGTTATTTTTAAGGAAAGCAGATAGTAAGGGAAATTAGAGATTAGCCTAAGAGGTGCTAGATAGGATCAGAAAGATCTAACAGGACGTAAGTGTCTTGAGGACAAGTAGGATGTCCAGAATAAGGGTCTAAAAATACCAAATAGATGCAGTGAAAGGCCACAGGAATCAGCATTTGGCTATGTCCAATGTTATCTCCAATGATGAAGATATAAGGGCTTTACCCAGTAAATGTGTGCAGGTCAGATGATATAATCAGCACTCAAGGTTGCAAGTGAGTAGAAGGAATAGTGGAAAGGAACAAGGTGGAATCCATGGAGATAAACAGCTATGTTGGCACTGGTTTCAGTGAGTCAACAGGACAGATGGAGGAGACTCAGCTCCCCTTCAAAAAGTCCCCTAAGGGTTTCTGACATGATGTGAATCAGTAGCAAAACATTACTGCCAATAGAGATGTTAAGAATCAGGCTTGGTGATATCATAGCAGACAAAACCAGGAAAGGGAGGACATTGCCAAACTGAAGCATGCCAGAGGACCAGAAGGGCAAGATGTCTAGAAATTCCAATATACAGGAAATAGTTGAAGAAATGAAACCTTGTACCTGAAGAAACAGGGAGTCACAAGAATAGCTTTGAATTGGTTCCAGAACCACACTAAAAGAGGGCTTAGTTCTAGAAGGCAATACCACAGCAAAAATTACAGGTACATCAGAAGATGAAGAACTTTCAGTCAGAGCATCACTACCATGGAATAGTTTGCTTCATGGCACAACAGGTCACCTGAAGAATTCCAGAAAAGTTCAAGAATGACCTGTGCAGGCCCTGGTCACTGAAAGTCTCTTTTGCCCTTGACTGGCTGTGACTCCACCTTGGACTAAATGAGAATAATCTGTCTGAATTGGTGAAACAGGTGAATTACAAAATGAAGTTTTAGTATGCATAGATACTAGCTATATCTGAAGCTTGGTAAATCACGTAGTCTGATGAAACATCTTGAGTAGCCCAATAGAATGGAGGTGAGATAGAGCCAAAATTAGTGAGGTGCCACTGTGTTTGCAAAGATGATTTAGAATCTAACATTAGAAGGACACTCATAATCAGTTTCAGTAAGAGCAAACAACATTCATCAAGCACTAATAATATGCAGATGCCCAAGATTCCTGTCTCCTAGAATTAAAAGCCAAATAACTCAAATCCTGTAGGGTCAGAAGCAAATGAACTGAGCGTTAAGACAGGGCTATAAGACTAGATCAGAATGACTTCCGATGGTTTTAGTCTGCTAAATTTAAAAAAGAGACATTATTAGAATCTTAGTTTCGATGCAAATCCTGTTTCAGTAGGACTGGGGATGGGCCTGAGACTTTGCATTCAAACCCTACCAGATGGCTAAGATTAACGTATCACCATTCCTAACCTTTAGGTGTTCCCTCATTATTTTAAAAACCTGACCCTGTGCACTACACTGCTAGCATTTAGTGATATTTTAGAAAAGGTAGCATAGAGACCTATCCCAGATATAAAGTAAAGGGTACCTGGCCTGGAATAGAGCTAGGATAAGCAAAGTGAATTTTAGGTTTTATAATGAAATACCTTGAAATCTTTTCTGCAGTGCTCAAGTGAGCACTGCAGAAAAAACACTGTGTGAGAAAAAACACTGAGAAATGAAGATAAATGCAAAAACATGGAGATTTAGAAGGACAGTTTGGTCTTGAGTGAATTGAAAATCCATGATTTTAATTCACATCTAATCAGAAGAAGGAATGAAATGGTCTTTGATTTGTTCCAGTTTTAAGACGAAATCCAAAAATCTTCTCTAATAAGTACACTCAAGGCCATTGCAAGAATGTGCCACCACTGAAAATCTCAGAAAGGTGTTTTTAAAAACCAACATTTAAAACAATTAAGCTTCCTAACTCTCTGTGGTTCAACCGTGTAACCAGGAGCAACTAATACAGCAGGTAAAGACCAAGTTCATGAAGCACAAATCTAGACGACTCTCCAACAAAGCCCAGAAAAGAATAGCAATTATCGCTCTAGTCCTTACTTACACTATTCTTTTTTTCTTGCTCCTATATACCAAATGGATAAGAAAAAGAAAGTCCAGCTTCTCCCTCACAGCAGGACAAATTAAATGCAAGGAGAGATGCTAGGTGACTATGCCCTCCACTTTATAGAGCCACTTATGTGACTGCAAGGCCTGGCCTGCAGGAATGAATGTCTGGGGACAAAGTCAGGATGAGGGAAGCAAGGGTTTCTAGGGGTTTTAGGAGACCTGGAAACTACAGAAGACATTAGCTTCCTGTTTTCAAATGCCTTCCTGCATCACCTTCTACAAAATCAGGAAATACTGAGTGGCAACTGTTAATCACGATCATCTGCACACCTTTCAGTAAGAAAGTCACATTTATTGCCAACTTTCATCCTGATCCTATCCATAAAGGGAATCCGTTCTCAAAACCCAGGTATTTTAGGGGCCATAAAAGGACCAGCTTGTTCCTAAGCACAGCATATCTCAGGCCTGCTTTACTCATCAGTTCAGCCAAACAATCCAGTGTTCAGGTAGCAGCTGCTATGGATTGGTGCTGGCGAATGCATGTGCAGGTTTCCATCCTGCCTTCAAGAAGGTCACTGTTTTGTTGGATCAGAAAGCAGGAAGATACACTAATCTGAAAAACTGGCAATAACAAAGCACTAGATAATAAATTCCAAGACAGCGATGGAAACAAAAGTTATCATAATTGCATTTGATTCAATTAAAGTGCCTTAAACAGGAATAGAGTAGTGGGGTAGTCAAGAGATCTGTGAGTCTGAGATCATTGGAAGCTAAAATTGAATTACGTGTGGACATCTTTACAGCATTCAGGGATGCACAGAGAAGATTACAAGTGGTGGGCTGTTAACCTGGAAGGGAAGGGATGCAACTGAGTAGCCATGGGGGACAATGGCTTCAACTGAGGTCTCTATGCCATTTAAGACTGCTGTCCTGGCTTGCTATATGGTCTGAATAAATCCTTAGAGAAGACAAGTAGGGCTATTCTGAGGAGCATCAGAACAAGTGAGGTGCCCAACTTCAATTGGTGTCAGGATATCCTCTTAGCTCTACCTCCTACCCTATTGGCTAGCTTTCCTGTGATTCTAAAGCTTAAGGAATATTCACTTTCCACAAGGAGATACAGATGCAGTGACTGTGAAGTCAAGTGCTTGGCTATGAACAGCAAAGCAGCATGTTATATGATGATCTTGAGAGAGAAGGAAACCTGCAGGGCAGACCCACCTCTGCACCACTGGTAGCCTAGCAAGATTTGACCTCCATATAAGCTGGTCCCTGCTCTGCACCTTATATATTCTTCTCAGGAGCATTTCAGGCCTGTACTGCTTCCCGCAGGCCCTCTGCTCATCCTCCTGAGCTCTGCGGATACTGGTTCCTTTTTAAGCCAAGAAAGTGGAAGCCATGGAAACTCCCTTACCCCCATCCTCCTCCCCACCTACTGATTAACTGCATGGCACCCACTTCTTTTCAGTGTTACCCTAACCTCAGAAGAAAGGATTAGCCTTCTTGTTCAAGGTCAACTCCTTTGTTTGTCCCCCTTCTTTCTTCTGTCATTGCATCTTTTCTACTCATTGTCTTATCAACTTAAAAATGGAA
>PVJX010035369.1:0-18277 GCA_004027295.1 Dolichotis patagonum | reverse complement strand
TGGTGATAATTTTAGCAACAGACTCATTTGACATTTCTGACCTCTAGAACAATAAGGCAATAAATGTGTGTTTCTTTGAGATACCAGGTTTGTGATAATTTGTTACAGGAGCAATAGGGAACTGCCACAATTGCCAGAAGGAATGAGCTGGGAAGGTAGGAGGTGATGGTCCCAGTTAGAATGAAACTTTCCAAACTGAGATTGTGGTGGGAATGCAGTGGATAATCAGGACAAGGCCTACAGTTAGACCCATGGTGATTAAAGTAGAGTGGATAAGAGACCGCTAAGGAAGAGAGGCACAAATCTGAATAGCCACGGCATTAGAAGAGTCAGCTGTGTAGACAATGAGATCATAGGGATGATGACAAAGATGGTGCTATTGAGATAAGGGCTTCCGTAATGGATCCCTTCCAAGCACTTTTTGAGACAGAGTCTTACAATGCAGTTCAGGCTGGTCTTGAACTCACAGTGATCCTCTTGCCTCAGCCTCCAAGTGCTGGAATTACAGGTGTCGTCTTGGTTACTTTGCTTTCGTTGCTGGGACAAAATATTTGACAGCCAAAATGAAGGAAAGAAAGGTTTATTTAGCTCACTGTTTGTGAAGGTTTCAGTCCATAATCAGCTGGCTCCAGGGCAGGGTGACATGGCACAGGGGCAACACTTCAAAGCAGCAGCCATAGGGAAAAAAAGAGAAAAAGAAAAAGCAAGCCTCTTCTCCTCCCTAATTTTGCATGCAGGCCTCTCCCCCACCCAGGGCAGGTGTAGCACTCACAAACTCTCCTTGCCCTCCTTTGCAAAGGCTGAGGATATTTACAGAACCCTGGCTCCCTGCTGAGTCGCTCAGTTAAACTTCTAAACTGCTCAAGTTGACACAGTGTATCAAGCGTAAGAGGTGCGCACCATCATGCCCAGCTATTAGGACATTCTGTTGCTTGAAACTCTGCACTATCTTCTCAGGGATGTTAGAATAAAATCTAAAATCTCTTTTATGATCCAGTTTCTTCCTGTTTCCCCTTTGTCACTTTTCCCTTGGGCTTGGTATTGCCCAACATTAATTTTTCTTCATGCTCCAGACCTTCTTAGTGGGTTTTTGAATGCTTATTCATCTGCCTACCACACC
The DNA here is from genome assembly GCA_004027295.1 of Dolichotis patagonum. Taxonomy (NCBI): domain Eukaryota; kingdom Metazoa; phylum Chordata; class Mammalia; order Rodentia; family Caviidae; genus Dolichotis; species Dolichotis patagonum. The sequence continues at coordinate 17,157 of PVJX010035369.1, read as the reverse complement.
CCTCTCTCTGCTTCTGCCTCAAATGTCTACAGTTAAATTATCCTCACTTTTTCATACTATTTCAAAGGTGTTTTCAAGGAAGCCTTTTTGAACTCCCACTGGACACCACCAGGTTTTTTAATGTTTTATTTCCACAACTTTTCATATATTTTTAATCATAAAGCTCTCATTACTTGAGAATATGTGTGTGCAAATATGTGATTATTTGATTAACTTTCTTGCAGATTGTAAACTCACTGAGGGAAGAAAGCGTGTTTTGTTTTATTTAAAGATAAGGATTTCCCTCTTATAAGTTTTTTATATCCCCTAAGATAAGGTTAGATTCTGATAGAATTTTACATTTCTATGAAATATAATTTTTAAATGCACAAAAGTCACAACTTTGGAGTACAAAATACTAATTTGAAGTTACAGTGAGAAAGGTTTTTTAATTGAAAGTTCTTATATTCAAGAATACTTAGAGAGGTCACTTTTAGACAGTCTTTACAGTAATTTTGATATAAAAATTTAACCATGTTGTGGAGCCCTAACATTTTATTTCAGCCTAAAATTGACTTACTGTGTTTGTTAGTGTACTCTGCATTCACTGGGACTATTAGTTTTTCATTGCTAAGTCTGTTCCAGTCTATATAAAGATTGACTCTGAACAAATGTAATTTCAGAGAAAATATAAACTATACTTTCAGAGCACTGCTTTTAAATCCAGGCTGAGGTAGAAAGAATTTCCGGCAATCATATCATCTGCATGATGTGGCATGGTCTCTGATATCGGTGTTATCAACAAACATTGTCAAAAATGCCAAAAGAGATACCTGAAAGAGGAGGAATTTAAGATAGAATGATTTAGATTTCTCAAATTGTATGTTTATTAGTATCTGTTTCAGTGTATAATGGTTGCATTCATCATAGGAAATTGGCACGTATGTACACACAGCACATCTTCATTGTTTTTTCCAGAAGTTTCCTCTCCTTTCTACTTTCTCTGCCTGCATCTCTTGTTCACTTCCTATTTGCAAACAATCTATCTCCTTGTTTCTTATTACCTATCTTTTATTTTATTCTTACATTTATTTATGCTTTGGGTTTCTTCTATATACTTAAGCATGTGTCTTATTTATTTTATTTAATGTTATGGTCACAGGACACATCTACTTTCCTCTGTGGGACCCAGGCTTAGTTTTCCAGACAGACTGCTTCATTCTTTTCTCTGTGCTATGCTGTTTCTCCAGCTTCTCTGTAGTTTCTAGTTGTTCTGTCACCTCCCTTCAAATTCTCAGAGATCTACTTTTTTGTTCACTCAGTTGATTCTGGGAGTCTTGATTCTAGGTCCTGAAGAGGCTATTTTTTTCTGCCATTTTTGACTGTGTCATTTTAAATCTCAGGTTATAAGAACTTAAATGACATTTTACCAAGTTCAATGTAAGGACTTCAGATCCTAACTTTAATAAAAAGAGCGCTTTTTAAAAATCATGTACAATTTGAGCACTGACCATTATCTATAGTTATACAACAAATTGCCCCAAAACGTGGTTTAAACTAACAAACATTTATTACAGCCCAGCATTTATTGGTGAGCCGTGGTGTGAGTAACCTTGAGGTCTATCTTAAGACTGCAGTCAAGTTGTCCTCTTGGACTGAAGTTCTCTCTAGGTGTAATTAAAATAATCTATGATGATCTGCTTCCAAGTTTACTCATGTGGCTATTATGAGACCTCAGCTCCAGTCTGGCTGATGACACAAAGTAAAATCTACAGAGTCTTTGTAATCTAATCTCATGATGCTATCTCTTCTCATTTGCCATCTGTTATTCATTCATAAGGTCTGCTCATACTCAACAGTGGGAATACAATGAAGACTTAGATACCAAGAGATGAAGATCATTGAGAGTTATTTTAGAAGGCTACCTATCACAAATATTAAAAAATTATTGTTAGTTTTTTTAGTTATGATAACAATATTAAGTATGTTAAACTATTTCTGTTCGTTTACTCATATGTACTGAAATATTTGTGGATGAAATGACAGCAAATCTGAGATTTATTTCAATGTAATCCAATAAAGGTTAGAAAGTGGACAGAGGTATCAATTTTAAACAAGGACAAATTTAAACATTGAAAATGAGTGATGAAGAATGAGTATTCCTGTATTACTTGTTTTTAATTTAAAAGCAAAAAAAAAGAATATAAATGATGATGCAGCATTTAAAAGAAAATTAATAGGAGATTGACACTGGTTGACATAGTGTGTATTGTTATCTTCAAAGTAGTTGTCCAGACTACAAGATATACATATGAAAAAAATGATCAATCATAAAATGAAAGCACAAACTGTTCTCTTTGATGAACTAACAGAGATTAGTTGTATAGTTATCTATCTTGTATATATATATATATATATATGCACACATATATATGAATATATATAGACATATAATCTTTCTTTCACTTTTTTTTGTTTAATATTTTCTTAAAGAAAACTTTTCCTGTTTCTGCCAGTCCAATAGAGGGCCTCGCACATGCTAAGCCAGTGTCCTGCTATTGAGGTACATCCTCAGCCCAAAACTCTTTTAAGTAAAGGTATTTTGGTTGTCAACCATCTGATTCCTATGTTTATTATACAGTAAGTCTTTACCTAGGTCAAATGAAACAAATTTGTTTAATGTATTCTTTAAACTCTGTTATAGTTAATACATTGTGTCAACTTAAGAAGTTTAGAAGTTTAACTAAGAGACTCAGCAGGGAACCAGGATCCTTAGTTTGTAAATATTCTCATCCTGTGCAGGAAGAGGGCACAGAGATTTTGTGAGTGCTACACTTGCTCTGGAAAGGAGAGGTGATGGTGGCCTGTGTACAATATACGGCAGGAGAAGAGACTTGGTTGCCCCAGCGTTGTGCCACTCTTCCTTGAAGCCAACTGATTATGGGCTGAAACCTCCACAAACAATGAGCTAAATAAAACTTTGTTCATTTTAGGTATTGAATGTTGTACCCCATCAACTAGAGAAGAGTAATCAAGACAAATTCCAATAGTAAAAAGATAATCATAGTATGCTTTCATAATAGGTATTTACAAGAAATTTTTAAATATTTCTATAGTTTATGCTGTCTAGAAATTTCTGCTCTTCCAATGAATATATATTGGAAGCTAATCTGTTTTAATAAAATTTCTGTAGCTGTTATGTCTACTTGAGACGAGTGTCCCATATTAAATGACCCCCTGAGTTTGAATATGCAGAGTGATATTATTTGGAAAGAAAACTTGCCAAATGGAGGGTGTAATTATTCCCTATGCCTGCTCCTCAGTATTTATAAAATGCTAGTCTGTTAAACTTAAACATTAGCACTAAAGTATGACTACATTCTTTAATATAGATAAGTCGGGCAATAACATATGAATAATGCTTGAAAGCTGTTTTCCACCAGCTTATGTAAATTGACTTTTCTCATACAGAGAAACCAGTACTAGAAATAGTAGATTATGAATGGAAATAAGCATAAATCATAAACAATAAGAGACTGGGTACTGGTTCTCAACATATATTGAAATTGACTAGAAAGACCGTCTTTTGGTAAAAACAGAAAGGGAAAAATAAATTCAAACTGAATTTCCAAGTGGCAAATAGAAATATCAAGTGACCAGCATGTGAGAAAAAAAGAAATGGCTGTGATTTTCAAGGCAAAATTGTCTTGCGGAGGCAGGACTTGCTAACATAATTCAAAAATCTCAAAAGAGTGAGAGAAATGATCAATATCTTCTTTTCTCCATGTTTCCACTCTGCTCTGTGAGTGTGTGTGTGTGTGTGTGTGTAAACAGAAGAGGGTTTATTAACATATTGAAAACATTTTTGAATTGAAAAAATGAAGTGCAATCATGCAAGACTATCTTATTTTAATCTAAACCTTTCACTAGCAGTTAATCCTTCTCTGAATAATTCTGATAAATATAATTTTCACTGTAAATGAAAAGATGTAACCACCATGTACTTGTTTCTATTGCTTTGAATAGCTCTTCCTTGACAAATATACTGTCTTTCACATCATCATTTTGAAATTTGTTTGCCCTTACAATTTTCCTAAGGTTGTCTAAGAATTCTTTAGTCCCTCAACCAATAAAAACAGCTCTTTTATTGCTATATATATTTTTCTCCTTAAACTATGGGTTAGCTTTTAAATACTGGTCCAGATCTCTTATTTTTTGTATCTTTTAGTTTTTGTAGCCTTACAATAATGTATTACCTGTACATGAATATTGAAGGAATTATGAAATAAAATGATTTTGAGAACTCTGAGATACCTGGATTGAGTTTTACTTCACTAAATTGTATGTTCATGTGTAGCCTGCTTAGTGAAGTGTATTGAACTGTTTTATATGGGTTCTGTTCTGCTTCTGGGGGAGAATGTATTAATTGTTAGCTAATTTACATGAGGACCTCTTTCTTAAGAAAATTCATATACTTTGAGATGTAACACAGGATTGAATATTTTCAGGCTTTTGTCTCAGTATGTCACAGGTACTTATTGTATTGCTATATCTCAGCCACGATTTTTCTTGAGATGATATGTGAATGAATAATCTAAGATGGAAGAATAGTGTAATCTGATGGGGAAAAGGTTACAGTGTTATCAGGTTGACTTTTAAGTCTTCTTTTTAATTTTGTGTAAAGGCAATCAATTAAGGTAAGTCAGTAAAACATTGAATCCATATGAATCATTTGTTAATTTTTTTAGAAAGTAAGTTGCATACCATATGAGATATAGCATTTGTACATTGATGTAATTATTTAAAATATATGATATTGTTCTTGAATACTTTTATTGCATGCTCAGCAGACTTGCATCAACAAGGAAATTGTCATACAGTTACTGAGATGCTGAATAAGAAAAATCCTATACAATAAAAAAACCATACAACAAAAACAAAACTACAGTTGAACAGAATATAAAGATATAAAATTTAAAAACATATTATTTAAATTAATATCTATAGTCCAACAAAATTTTTTCTACTGAGAATTTGACAATATATGAATACAGAAAAGTGACACTTTCTAACCATTTCTGCTTCAAATCATTGCATCAAAGATACCAGATTGGAACAAACTAGAAATAAAGCCATCCTCTTCCTTCAAGAAAGTAACTACCTGGGGAAATATAGGGTGATTTTATTGCTGCCTGGCTATTCATTCATATCTTTCCTTAGTGGCAATGCAAGTTTTCAATGGGGAAGAGGTTATATAGTACAATCATATATGAAAAATCAATTGTAGGAATGCGTAACAACAGCAAGCACCAAAATATATATTCAGAGAATATTAGGTTTTATACACGCTGTGTAGTAAGAAACTATTGCTACTCCATCAGTAGTATTAGATATAATTTATCTAATACTCATTATGTGTGAGGCACTCTGCTAATGCTTCACATACACCATTGTATTTAATTCTCTTATTAACGGTGCAAGGGAAATATTATTATATCTATCTTACAAATTATAGGGATGAACTACATACATTAAGTCATATGCTCATGATTGCTCAGCATAGCAATTGTAGAATTAATAAATTCTATTTCCACCTTATTCCAATGTCTGTATTCTGGATTACTTTTAGGATAGTTCAAGTATTCAAAGAATGAATTCCTCTCTACTGAGTCACATCATCTATATTAGGAACAGGAGGTTAAGTGACTGTGAAAGATTTGTGAAATTCTTCCAGGGACTCTGCAAATAAATTCCTCCAGAATATTTTAGTAGCAATCAGCTTTGGAAGTAAGGACCTCTAGGTAATCTATCTACTGATGTGCTATCCTTTGAAGAACAAGTAAGTAGAAAACAAATTCAAATAAATAAATAAATAAATAAATAAATATGTTATGAAAATATTCTTAAACCATGAGTAATACTATTGAGCTCACCTGCTTGAAAAATATTTTTAAAAATTTTGCATTTTCATTTAATACATCATTCATGAAGCTTCAAAATGCCTGAAAGACTTCTCTAGAACTGGCAGAAACTCTAAGAGAAGACTCCAGGCCGGTGGTACTGAACCTGTGGCACATGGGCTGCCGTGGGCTATTTTTTGTCTTTGAAAGCTCTAAAAAGGCTCCCCATCAGTACTCTTGACCAACAGGCAGAAGCATCATCCACGAGAAGGCCCAAGTTCGAGTATCTGACATTCCTGATGGCCAAGCTTCACAAAGGAAATAAGCTAGCAAAGACTGGGAGCTTCCAGCCCATGCTGGCTTGTAAGGTGGTCAACCATCTTTTGGAAGTCTTCCGAACTGTCACATGTCCAGCACATTCCTCCATCCAGATCCAGAAGAGTCAGTCATGCATTCCATGGTTTGATTTAGGTTCTTCAGGAGCCCATAAAGACACGTCACATCCAGGTTATGCACTCAACAGTGAGCCTCTTAGAAGATTGTGCAGCTGCCGTATACGTTTTCAAGCATCAGGAAACACTCTGACTTTGCTTTTGGCAGCTTGCAAGTGTCCCTGGTCTTCCAAGAAAGATGAAATAGAAGCTCAGGAAGGAGATGTAAAGAGTCTACTGGTTTTCCGTGAAAATATTACACAAGGGTATTATTTCCTGATAGATAAGTTAGTATTCTGAACCCAATCAACATTGTACACTGTTTGTAGATTTGAGTCTTTCATAAGCCCAGGGATGCATAGGATTAAATGGAGCTGCTAATTTGTATTCCAAGTTGCTGCACTAACTAGGATTTTGTTCATATATTGGTGAAGAATGTTGCAAAATGTTTCAAGCTAGACATGTGTCTTGAACATTCAAGGTTAGAAATTTCCCTCATATGACTGCTTTCATTGTGTTCCATAAGTTCTCATGATTGTAGTGGTATTATCATTTAATTCTAAGACTGATTTTATTTCTTCCTTAATTTCATGTATTGACTATTGATTATTTAAAAGTGTTTTCTTTAATTTCCATATTTTCTATGTTTTATTTTCCACTGATCTTTAGTTTCATTGCATTGTGACCTGAGGATATGCATGATAAATTTTTAATTTTTCTGCATTTGCTTAGGCATGTTTTATTCACTAGTATGTGGTGGTCTCTTTTGGAGAAAGTACTATGTAGGGCTGAAAAATATGTGGAACACTGTATGAATCTGTTAAGTCCATTTGATTAGACATTTTGTGCAACTGTGATTTTGTTGTTGTTAGTTTTTCTCTTAGTTGATCAGTCTATTTGTAATCCTGGGGTATTGAGATCCTTCCACATCAATTTTATTGATGTTTATTTGATCTTTATGTCAACTAGAATTAATCTTATGATGTTTGTAATTATAATCTCTTCTTGTTGAATAGTTCAATTAGTGAATATGTAATGTCCTTTGTATGACTCTTGATGAGCATTGGCTTGACATCTACTTTATCAGAAAATGGGATCGTTTTTCCTGCTTGTTTTTGGGTTTCTGTTGCATGGAATATTGTTTTCCTCCTTTTGCTTTTTAGTATATGAATTTATTTTTGTGTTACATGTGCTTCTCATATATAGCATGCCATTAGACTTTGCTTCTTGATTTATTCTGATAATTCATATTTTTTGATTGGCAAGCTGAATCTATTTACATTATTAGTTATATTTGATAGATACTGACTTATTCATGTCACTGCATTCATTTTCTGTTGCTGTATTTCTTTTTTCTTTTCTAGTTCCTACATCTAGCCCTACATTATGTACTCATTTTATTGGACCTTTTGGTATTGTTGGCTTCATTGTCTCCTTCTAGGCTATCTTTCAGAATTTTTTGGAGTGTTGGATTTGCAAGTCATAAATCTCCTTGAGTTTTCTTTGTCATAGAAATATTTTATTTCTCTATCAAATTTGAAAAATAATTTTGCAAGATACAAATATCTTAGTTGAAAGCTCTTTTCTTTAAGAGTTTGAAACACTTCATTCCATGTTCTCCTTGCCTTTAAGGTTTGTGTTGAGAAATCTGTTGTTATTATGATAGGTTTTACTTTGTAGATTAGGGTTTTTTCCCTAATCTTCAGTTTTTGTGTTATAATTCTGCTATTTTAATTATTATGTGCCATGGATATTTTTTTTTCTGATCATGGTTATTCAGAGTTCTATATGCTTCACTTATCTGTGTATTGAATTCTTTTTTCATGTCTAAAAATTTTTTGCTCTAACAGATTGTCTAAACAGATTTTTCTTTCTTTTTTTTGTACTGGGTATTGAACTCATGACCACGTGCTTGCAAGGCAGGCACTTATGCCACTGAGCTAAATCCCCAGCCCTAAACAGATTTTTCATATTTTTGTGCTGTCTTTTTTTTTTTTGCTAATTCTGATTATATGTATTAATCTACTTCAAGTCATCTAGGAGCTTTTAGATCCATTTTTCATATTTCTCTTGTTGCTTTTAAAGTATTCCTTATTAACTGATTTTTTACCACAACCTTGTATTTTAGGTCTGACACTCCATCTTCACAATGGTTGTTTTCGCTTCTATCCATACTTTCAATCATGTAATTAATGTTCTGGATTTCTGTTTGCAATTTTCTTATGGTCTTCCATTCTTTTTTTGCTGGGCACATATGTTTTGTATCTCTAGCTGCATTAGCTATTTATTATAGTCTTCTCTAGACTTGCTGATAATTTGTTTCATTATGGTTATTATGTGATTAATCATATCTTCTTTCAATATGTCAACAAGCTTTTAGAACTGTTTTGCCTCCACTGGTACCCTTTAAGATCTATCTGCTGTGTAACTCTTGATTTTCTTCCCACCAATGGCCCTTGTACCAATTTTGGCATTTTGTTTCCTCAGCTTTTTTGTTTCTGCTTTTTTCTTATGCTTGATTTTGAAAAGTCTTCAGCCTAGTGTCACATTCTTTGACAGTGAGGCATAGTAGCATTTATGAGCCCTCAATCAATTAAGGTATTGACATACAGTGAAAATCAATTGCAAGATATTACTATGTTACCTTGTCTATAGTAGGTAGGAAATTCAGGACTATAATGACATCCAATATCAAGTGGATACTGACAAACCCTAGGAGGCATTCATGAATGACCCTTTACAGAAACAAAGAGGCTCTGGTTTCAGTGAAGACATTTAGATCTCCCTTTATATTTACTTGCAGTAATTTGGAGCCCTGATTTCGGCTGGATGTTGGCAGGAGTGTCAGATCTCAGCAATTACACTAGACTTATGCCTTCTTCTTCAGGTCTGCCCCTTCTGATGGTTACTCCCATAAAAACTCTGGCCTCTTATAATAGAATTTAGGGCTCATGATCTTTCTAATTTGAGGCTGGGCTCCCAAGGTGATCACAATGGATACTTATTTAGCGCTCACCCTCTCCAAGCTTATGCTCCAAAACTATCTCTTACTTGATTCCTGTGGAATGGTATGGCTTCAGTATTGAAGTGAGACTCTCCTAGGTGTTGGTTTCTCCTTTGATCCCGTCAGTCTATTTGTTGGCAACTCTGTTTCCCTGTGCTGCATAGAACCCAGGGACTGGAGGTGGAAGATGCCATTCTTGGGTCCTCTTGGCTCTGCTTGGTGCCCCAGCAGGCATGGGCTTTGGCTGGGTGCAGGGCACTTAATTCCCAGGTCCTCTTGCCTCTGGAGCAGGGCTCCCTAAAGTATATATTTTGATACTGTTTAACTTTTTTCTTCTTTATACAGGGACACAAGTTCTATGAGTGTGTGAAGTTGTCTGTTTCCTATGTTTTATCCTTAGTGTATGAACAATGCATGATTCAGAGGAAGTGATGAGGATGTTTATTGACTGACTGAATGAGAATATTTGTATGAAGTAAAGCCAAATCTTAGGGAAAGAAATTTTAGAAGATATACACACAGCCTCATTTTTACTTGTTCATAAACTTTTGACTCAATAAATTTATTATGAATCTATTCCATGTCAGTAATCAGAGACAAGATGCAAACTCTCAGTCCAGTGTTATCACTACAGGTTACTGGAACACTAACATCAACATTAATGTATGCAGAATTTACTACGAAGATTAATGGCAAGTTGCTGTGTTTTTCATCTCCATAGATGCTACATATTACACTGTGATGTGTGCACATGTGTGTGATAAGATGTTTGATTTTGGGAAGGTTGACATAGGATACAAACTCATTCACAGCTCATAGGAGTTTAAACCTGCATTTTATGCAATCAATTTTTAAAACTATAACTAAAACCTTAAAAGTGTAGAAAGTATTTAACACAAAAAATCTGGCATTTAAGAACTAATTATAGCTATAGATTCAAAATGGCTGAGTAGAGGAGGAGCCACATTGGCGTTAGTCAGAAAAAAATAATCAAAATTACAGGGAACTGGAAGAAAGGCAGTAACACACATGCTGATGCCAAAATCAGTCTGAAATAAGAGGCATGCAGGTCAAGTAAAACAAAGGTGTAAAACTATAAAATGGCAAAATAGCCAACAGGGCTACCTATAGGAATTCTGCCTGCATGCAGAGTAGAGATAGCCATCCTGGGAAGTTCTCAGAAAACTAATGGACTACAATAGCTTGGCAAACTCAAGCCAGGCAAGTTAAATTTGGGATATGTGGCCCCTTGCATCTTTTGCTTTCCTTAAAACATAGAACACTGCAGGCTGACAACAAATTTCACTAGCACATACAGGTGCAAGTGAGCAGGAAGCTGCTTTCCCCAAAAGACTTCCAGGTTTGTTTTCTTTGTTTGCTGTCATGCACTGTAGTGGGGTTAACAGATCCTCTAGCAAAAGCAAGATTGTGGACTACAGTGGTGGTGAGGGTGAGTAAAACAGGATCAGTAGCCCTCCCCACTGGTGCCAGAGGCTTGGGAGAGGGACTCAGGATTTAAGCAGCATGGGCTGTAGTGAGAAAATCATTGGGAAGTCAGCATTCCCCTTATTCAGCTCTCAGAGAGTGAGAGGAAAGAGATGTGCCAGCAGAGTGAACAGAGGACGCTGTACAAGGGCAATGAGGGGTCAGCTGACAAGGGACTGGGCATGGCCTCAAGTTCTTTGTGTCTGAAGATACCACAGCAACTCGGAGAGTGACACAGAAACACACACGGTAAAGAGAAGTGAGTGAGCCACTGAGGGACACTCAGAAAGCTGCTAGCTGAATACTTTGGCCCCAACACCTAAATCCGGAGGTCAAGATCAGTCCTGCAGCCAGTGCTAATTGTCCTGCAGTCTTGGTGGGGTTACCCAGAACAGATTTGAGTTCTGACTTGGGCACTACCACAGAACTAAGGGCAACAGAGGATTTTGTTGTTTTTATTTTGTTGTTTAGGTTTTTACTTCTATTGTTTCTTTTGTTTTATTCATCTTCCTTCTCTCTTTCCTTAATATTTTTTGATTTTCTTATATTTTAATATGAGTGAACTAGACTTTCTGGTTCACTTTGATATTCCTTTGCTTTCTCTTTCATTTTTTCTCTCCTGTCCTGTTCTCCAGTTTTGCAGACCTTCAGTTTTTCTTTTATTATACTTCTCCCTTTTTCCTATGTCTCTTACATCTCTTATTTCTTTGTCTTTCAGTCTTTTTTTTTTACTATATTTCTCTTTTATTCTCTCTATTTTTTCCTATCCCACTTAAATCCTTCCCTACCGAATAAAGTCACTGTGTTAAGGGGAAACTCATGATATACAAGGTCCTGTTTCACACTGAATTTTTTTATATAACTGTTTATCTTGTTCATATGGTTACAGATATCAAATTAATAGTTGTCAGTTAATAAGATGTGCTTCATTATATTGTTATTGCTAATTGTACTACTTTATCCAAGAGGTCATACTTGTTGTAATCAGTTGTTCTCTGTTATATGGCAACACTCTGATTATCTGGGGTTATAATTATCACCATAGTCCAAAAGATTGGCTGCTGAGCCACATAAATGGAAATTTCTCAACCCTAATATATCAGGCAGATAAGATCTTGGGACAGACACAAATGCCAAAAGCCTGCTCAACCTAGTAGACATCTCTGAAGAATAAACATTTTCTAGGGAAGCCCCAATACTAGATGTAGACCTACCATAAGCAATTTAAATGCACCAATATGAAAACTAAATTAAAATTTAAAAAAGAACATGAGAAGATGCAGAAGCTAAATGCAACTCCAGACCTCCAGTCCACAGAGGACAAATCCAGGGGACAAGATAGAAGAAATCAAAAGCTCCCCATATAAATTTTCCAAGATGGTAGCAGTAGAAGTTAAAACTAAAATATAGATAAGACTATAGAAAAAAATCAGATTAGGAATGATCTCAGGTTAAAAAAAGTGATAATGATCAAAATGAAGGGATTGCCCAGTGAATCTAGAGTAAACTCGACAAAAAACATTACAAGAGTTTTGAAAAATAATGCCACCCTTGAATGCCCAACACAGAAAATTCAAGAAACAGATTCAATCTGATACCTAGGAGATTAAAAATTCCACTGAAATATGCAGACAAATGAACCAAAGTGAGGACAGACTACAAGATCTAGAGGATGAAATTGCAGTTAGCAATCACCAATAGAAAGATTTCTTAAAAGTTCCAAGGGGCCAAGAAAAATTTATCCAACAGCTACAAGATGATGCAAAGAAGAATAGATTTGAGTCAATGAAAAAGTAGAGGATAACACAAATGACATTTTAAAAAACCTATTCACAGAAGCGATTGCACAAAACTTCCTAAGCAAAAAGAATTTGACACAGAGATAAGTGAAAAAAGAATTTGACATAGAGGTAAGTGAAACATATAGAAATCCAATTAGCCATGACCAAAATAAATCTATAACAAGTCATATAATAATCAAGATTCCAGAAGTTTAGCACAAAAGCAGAATATCAAAAGCTATTAGAAAAAAGAAATAAGTCACCTATAAAGGAAAGCCCATCAGAATCACAGCAGACTTTTCAACAAACTCTTAAGTCAAAGAGAGCTTGGAGTAAGGTTTCAACAAACTCTTAAGTCAAAGAGAGCTTGGAGTAAGGTATTTCAAGCCCTGAAAGAAAACAACCTCTAACTTTGATAAATTTATCATGTGAAACTATCTTTCACACTAAATGGAGAAATAAGTTACTTTCATGTCAAAGAACAACAGAAGAAATTCATGACCATCAAACCAACTCTACAAAATTTTCTGAAGGATATTTAGAAAGAGATAAGAACAACTCCAAACATTGATAGAAATAATTCACCAGGTGAGGCAAGCAATTAAGCAGAGAGAAAAGACAAGGAACCATCAATGTGAAAATTACATGACAAGGACAAACCAACACATATCATTTTTAACCATCAATGTAAATGGTCTCAGTTCATAAGTTGAAAGAAACAGTCTGGCATAATGAATCAAGAAGCAATATCCAATAATATGCTGCATACAAGAAACATATTTAACTCAAAAAGAAATTCATAAACTGGAACAAGAAGAGACCTTAAATACAAAAAGCAATTTTGGCCAACAAAAGCAAGGTAGGAGGCATCATAATTCCTGACTTGAAATTATACTAAGAGCTATGGTGATAAAGACAGCATGGTACTGAAAAGATAAAACAGATCTGAGGATCAGTGGAACATATTAGAAGTTGCAGAAATAACTACAAACGCACTCAGCCACCTTATTGTTAAGAAAGGGGCCAAACATCTTCGCTAGAAGAAAGGGAGACTCTTTAATAAATGGTGTTGGAAAAACTAGCTTTCCACATGCCAAAGATTAAAGCACACATTGCACTAAACAAAATTCAAAATGAATCAGAGATCTAACTATTAAGACAGAAACAATAAATCTGCTGGAAGAGACTATAGGTAGAAATTTTGAAGATGTAAGTGTAGGCAGAGATTTCATGAACAAAACACAGATCACTCAGGAAATATTACAAGGAATCAACAGTTAGGATTTCATCCTATTGAAAAACTTCTGTATAACAAAAGAAATCAGCAACACTATAAAGAAACAACACACAGACTAGGGAAAATTTTTGACAGCTGTTCCTCCAAGACTGATATCTAGAACATATAAAGAATTGAATATAATCAGATACCCCAAATTTAAAGACACAATTCAAAAATAGACATCTGAAATGAATAGATACTTTTCAGATGAAGAAGTAGGAAAGACAAGTAAATATATGAGAAAATGTTCAGCATCTCTGAAGAGATTCAAATTAAAACAATGCTGAGATTCCATCTCACTCCAGGAAGAATCTCTGTTATCAAAAAATCAACCAATAAAAAGTGTTCCTGGGACTGGGGGGGGGAATGGAACTCTTCTCCACTGTTGGTGGGAGTGTAGGCTGGTGCGACTGCTATATAAAGCATTGTGAAGATTCCTCAAAAAACTGAAACTAGATGTTCCATGTATTCCAGTTACTCCCCTTCTAGGTATCTTCCCAAAAGAATTAAAAGCATTATACAGCAACATTATATACATACAGTTGCACTACTTATAATAGCTAAATCTGGGAAACAGATCAAATGTCCATCAAGCAATGGATGGATAAGAAGATGTGTTTTTTATACAGTGATGTACTATTTAGCCAAAAAGAAGGGTAAACGTGAGCCATTTATAGATAAATGGATGTACCTAGAAACCAGACTCTTAAGTGAAATTAATTGGGCATATGTGTAAATATTTCATTGTTTCTGTGGTATGAGAAGCCAAAAATGTAAATAAGGACCAAAATATATATATTAGATAGTGTGAAATAGGGAGAAAATATTCATATGGGAATGGGAACTAGGGAGGGAGAAAGGAGAAGGAAAACAAAAAGAAGAGAAAACAAAGAAAAATAAAAAAATCTTTTATAAATAAAAAGAGAACAAGGGGTTGAAGGAAGGGGAGGTAAATAAGAAAAAAAAGATATATCATTTTGAGGCACAAATTCCCTATGGTGAATGTGATAGTTATCTAGATCTAAATTGTACCAATAAACATAATTAATTAAAAAAGAATTAATTATAAATAAATGCTTTAAGTAAAATAAAAATAAAACAGCAATAATTCACATTTAGTAGTAGTAATTTTAACAATGCCCCAAAGTTGAAAGTAATGTCAATCTTTGTTCAATAAACACATGTTAATGTTTTTCAATTTAAAATGGGTTTTCAATTGTGGATTTTATGTTCATATACTGAAAAATTGAAAATCCTTTGGATATGGGAAAAATTCAAAATCCCACGGGATGAATTCAATTTTATATAAAAAAATACACATTTAGTTATACATATGTTTGCAGAAAAAGACAATAGAAGCAATAAATTAAAATTTCATTCTATCAGATACATCGTGGGTGACTTTTTCCATTTAAGCTAACATTTATTTGAGTGTTTTTCCTTAGGAGTAATATAATAGGTAAAATTAGGAAAAATAATGTAAAATAAAGGAATAAAGGTTCACACTTTAAATGGGAAAACTAAAACCTTGATAGAAAACTTTGTAGGTTTTGAAGCTAATTCTTACAAAAATTGTCATTCTCTTTCATTGGAAAATATAAGTAAAATAACAAATAAAGTGGGAGAGTGTCAGTCTCGATTGAAAATGTCCAGGTTTGCTTGTTACACTCTATTATGCATTCTTTCTTACATCAGTGGGTTCTCCTACTGTTCTGAGAGTTTTATTTGGGTACATGTTTGCAGTATATATTACATTTATCATGAAGACTTCACATGTACATAATACATATTAATTATGTTTTTATCCCCTAACTTTTTCCTCCCTATTTCCCTCACTACTCTTTCCAGCTCTTGATCCTCTTCCCATCTGGGGACTCTCTATTTTCTTTGACACATCAAGGATCATTACTTCCAACTGATAGATATGAGATAGTTGAGACCCAGAGAGTTTAATTGACTTGCCCAAGGTAACTTAGTTAGAAACTAATAGAACTAAGGTAAAAAGTTACTTTTTTTCTATTAGTCACATACTTTCTCCAAATTGTTCCAAACCATTATGCTGAAAAATTCAAAAAAGGGAGTATTCTCTTGAAAGCTACTTGAGTGAGCTTCTATTAGTGCCAGACAGCTTTGAAGTCATTGATTGCCCTGAGAGATGATGAGATTGTGCTACACAGAACTTGGCTGTCGTTACCATGTGATTTTCAATTAAGAAAAAAATCAAAAGTATCCCAGTGTCATGGTCCTAACCCGAAGGGTTCAGACAAGTGACCAGCAGAATAAAAATCAGAAGCACTAATCATTAGCCTGAGTGTGCAGACTGCAGACTTCCATAACAAATGGTTTGTCATGCTGGTGGCATAACCATTTATTTGTTATGCAGTGAATATTGTCATCTGTGAATTAGGTCTTTAATTTGTTTTTTACTCTCGGGAAAATTTATTCCAGAATATTCATGGAACACTCACAACAATGAAATGGAAAGTGAAAGTATATTGTGGGAACTTAGTAACTGAGTTCACCAGGAAGGTTACTGGGGAAAGTGTTAAAAACTCCAAATGCACAAATCTTGGATTAGAATAGCCAAAGTTGTCAATCATTGGTGTAACCTCAGCTTTATATTTCATAAAACAGAGCTTTTAATCTCTTGAGAGTAATGAAATGAAGTAACATATGCCAAAGGGTTTAGCTTTATAACAAAATATAGATTTGTTTCATACATTTATGTTTTGTTTTGTTTCAGTGTAGTAATATAGGAAAATTTGTTTAGGATTACATTAGGTAGAGATTTGCAGACACACTCTGAACACTTATGGGAAGAGAGGGTGATCTCACTAAGGAAAAGTGAGTGGTGTTATGTGATACACATTTAAGACCAAGCCACGGAGAAGGATATGATGACACTAAATAAAAAAGCTGTAATGCTGCTATTAATGGCAACTGCTTAGATGTTGTAGCTAATCTTAATGCAAAGGACAGGAGTAATCTTTCTCTGGTTTATTGCAGAAAAGATTAGAAGGACGTACTAACCTCATTCGATGTTTTATATCTTAATTGTAAAGCAAGCTGCAGCTGTCAGAAAACAAAATTGACTTGATTGTCAATTTTATTGACAGTAATCGCTTTATCTTGTTAGTGCAAATGACACAAAATAATATGTGAACTGCACACTTGAAGTCAAGCAAGACCTGGATTGATTTTACAAAGCTCCTTGCTCTTGATTATCTCTTGGCAGTTTTTGTTGACTTGTGTAAAAGCTGATTTATTTTAGGATTATTCTTATTACAAAATATGATTT